>CM044009.1:53783346-53843346 GCA_024085815.1 Flaveria linearis
ATGTGAGTGTATGTGTATGTGTATGTGTAATGTGTATGTGTATGTGTATGTGTGATGTGTATGTGTATGTGTATGTGTATTGTATGGTTGTGTATGTAATCTTGTGTATGTATTGTCTATGTATTTTGTGTATGTTGTTATGTAGTGATATGTGTATGTTATGATATGTATGTTATGTATATGTGTGATGTTATGTATATGTGTATGTGTATGTGTATGTATATGTATGTGTGTATGTATATGTATATGTATATGTATATGTATATGTATATGTATTGTATGATATTATATGTATATGTATATGTATATGTATATGTATATGTATATGTATATGTATATGTATATGTAGTATGTATGTATATGTATATGTATATGATATTATGTTAATGTATTGTATATGTTATTATGTATATGTTAGTATTGTATATGTATATGTTGTATATGTTATATGTATATGTATATGTTATGTATATGTATATGTATATGTTATGTAATGTATGTATATGTATATGTATATGTATATGTATATGTATATGTATATGTATATGTATATGTATGTATATGTATATGTATATGTATATGTATATGCGTATATACATATATATGTATTTGTATATATATATTTACCCTATACGCCGCGTATAGAGATATACGCCGCGTATAGGGTAGCAGCGTATGGGTCACAGGGCAAGATTCGACCCTATACGCCGCGTATAGGACTATACGCGGCGTATAGGGGACCCACGTATGGTTCACAAGTCGCGTATTGCAACACCCTATACGCCGCGTATATATCTATACGCCGCGTATAGGGTACACACCGATGTGTCTTCGTCCCCAACCAAGAACTATACGCTGCGTATAGCCCTATACGCGGGGTTGTACCAGCGTATAGTTCTTTATATCAGTTTTTAAATCACGCATTTTGGGGCATAAAACACTACTTTAACGTTTAAATCAATGAACGATTAACATAATAATGATGTATGAACAATAATACGTACCTGGATGTTGAAAAATCGAAGATCAATACGTGTAGTATAGTGCTATACGAGAGTGTTTTTTTATGTGTGTGTAAAAAATGAGAAAATTTGAAAGATATAGTGTACCGAGGATCTATACGCCGCGTATGGGTCCATACTCGGCGTATAGCTTATATTCTTTTTTAAATCGACACCGACCTATACGTGGCGTATGGGCCTATACGCCCCGTATAGGTGAACTGATGTGACGTCGGTTGTCAGTCATTAATGTCGCATTAATGGTCGTACCCTATACGCCGGGCATGGGCCGCGTATGGACCCATACGCGGCGTATAGGGGGTGTCGATTTAAGATTTTAGGTGTCCCTTTATTAGCACCCTTATTTTTTTCGCTTCTCTCTCCTATTTAATCACATTAATTACTAATAATATATTTAATTTTTTATATTAAAATAGTTTTTTTAATAAATTAAGAAAGAGAACTTTTTACTAATGTTATTTCTAAGGAAATAATTTTTTCATAAAATTGAAAAAAATTTAGAAACATCAAGTTTTTTAATATACAAAATATTTTATAATTGATGTTTTTAAAAAGTAAATTTTATAAACAAAAATAATTATATTTTAGAGTTATGATAAGAAAGTTTTTGAGTATGATATTTTTTAAAATGTCTGCTTTGAAATAAAATTTTTATTTTATTTTTTAGAAGAAAGATTTCAATCAAATCTTATTTTAGAATATCGATTTATAATTAATAAATTTTTATTATATTTAATATTTTAATTCAACACGTGTAATACACGGGTTATTAAAGCTAGTTTATTATATAACCGAATTTCCTTTATAATAAAGAGCCATCCGTCCTTGTTGAAATTAAAATATTACAATATTTATTCTTATCTAATTAATTTTTATAATTTCTTGTTCAGTGTTAGGTACTTTGATCTAACAAAGATGACCGAGAATCTTCTAGCAGGCGTTTTGGTTCAAAATTTTGACATTTTGTATTTTCGTACACCCATTTTTAATAAGTTAATCTTTTCTATTATTCTGTATCACACGACTTTGATGAAAATATTAAATTAACATTTATAAATCAGCATTTAAAAATTATAAAATAACCTTTAAGATAAAATACGATTAAAAATACGTATAATTAACTACCTTAAGTTATAAAATAATAAAAAAATTATAAATTTTCATCTTTAAAAAATCTTTTCTTTTAAAATATATTTCTTTAAATATTCTATTTTTTAATAAACCGTTCTTTAAACAATTTCATTTTTCTTTATAAGGTACTTTGTAAACTTCATATTTCATAAAATTTTATTTTTAAAAAAATTAAGTTTTTCTAAAAAGAAACATGATTTTTATTTATTATTTTTTTTATAATTTGAAAAGAGTATATAATATTATTAGCATTAAATATCCTTATTAAAAGGTTAATTTGCTATGCTAGTGACATACGATAAAAATTATTTTATTTTATTAAAGAAAACTAGTGCTAAATGCCCGCTCTGCGAGGCTGGAACATGCTATATGAACATATTTTAGAAGTTGTCGTTTTTTATGAGCTTTTAATGTTTGCTAAAAAATCAAAATTACAATTCTATTTGCATTATGTTCTGCTACTATTAACATCAAAAGAATAGTTCTCATATCAACAGACTTAGAGGAAACTAACACCAAACTTAAGTAAACATTGTTATGCTTTACTAATGATGTCCAAAAGCTATACCTTACCAAAGAAATAGCACTTATGATGCGTGTCTAAAAGCCATACTGAACTAACCAAAAGTTTTTGTTGGACTATTATATTAAATTTGTAATGTTGATTATCCGTACCGAACTAAACTTGTAATGCCAATTAGCCACAGTGATAAAAACTTGTGATGTCTGCGTGTTACCGGAGTGATTTTAGATAATGAAGAGATACGCTATTGACTTTGGAGATGGATTTGTGGTTATTATTTACTTGATAATGATGAATTAGTTGTAACATAAAGAAAAGTTTTGACATGAGTACACGATTTATTTAAGCTATTTAAAATGTTTGAAAGCAGAAGTAATTGTGTTCTTAAAAAACCAAACTAAACATAGTAACTGAATCGTATTATCAAAAGGAGGCTTTTAAACTGCATCGTGGATACTCATATTTTTAAAATATGTTAGAACCTGTGTAATACGCATTCTGAATAAATGAGAAAATGCGAAATGAAAAAAAATGCTCATAATGCATAGATTTTTAAATTATATTTTGTATACAACATTTTATATTTCCCTGTATATTTAAAAAGGAAGTGAAATGAATAGTAACTGAGGGCATTTTGGGTATTTCATTCGTTCTCGAAATTCGTGCGTGGCCTTTAAAGATCATCAGCTGTTGGCGGTGGTGGTCGTCGTTCGTCGCCGCCAAGGCGGGCCTCGGCTTCAGGTGGTCGTCGTGTTGGTGGTCGTCGTGTAGGCGGTGGTGGTCGCCGTTCGGTAGCCCCTACACTCCGATCATTATATGTAGCGGTGGGCGACCGACTCTCGCGATGGCTGTGTGGCGCCGCCGGCATTTAAGGCGCTGTGACTGTGCCGATGGTTATGGTGGTGGTGTTAGAGAGGGTATGTGGAGGTGGAAGGTCTTGGGGAGGTGACAGGTGGCTGACACGACGGTAGGGGCTATTGCCGGTCCCCCGCCCTTCTGTGGTTCGGTTGGACCAGACGGTGGCCCTCTGGGTGGTTTTTTCTCCAGTTGGTTTTTGAGTTTGACGGTGGCGGGTGGCGACGGCGATTGCCTGCACAGCGAGAATGATGGGAGAGCTGGTGTGTTGCCGCCGCTTCCGACGACCTTTGGGTCAGCTAGAGGCTGTCTAACGATGTCGGTCCTTGCAACGGTGGTGATGCCTTTTTCTCCTCCCTGATTTTCATATCTGATGCTCTGTTTGCTCTTTAAACTCTTATTTGTTTGGCTTGGTACAACTGGGTGAAGCATGTTGGGGTATGTTCTGTTCTATTTGGGCTCGGCTTGCAAAGGGAAAAGGAATAGGGCCCCGCTTTGTTGTCGCCGCTACCGAAGCCCTTGGGTTTAGCGGCGGTGGTGGCACGTCCTTTCCTTCTATGATTTTAGTCTCTTTCACTTTGATTTTGTTGTTTGAACCCTTTAGGGTTCTGACATGGTTGTGGCCTCCGGCTATTGATGAAGCAAAAGGCAGGCATAGCCGCTGAATGTTCGCTTCGGCGACACCGGCCTTGCCTATGGTCGCTGTTGAACTGCCACGGCTGGTTGATATGGCATCCTCCGTTTTAGTTTTTTGATATTTTCAAGGGGTTTTGTCCCGGTTTAACTAATGTGGATGTTATTATCCTATATGTTAATTTTACGTTATAACAAACAATAGTTTGCAACCCTCTTTGAGTTTGGTACAACTGCATAATGCATTCGAGTTTGGGGGTGACCTGGTGCATCCGGGTTTGCTATCTGAGGCCTTTAATTTGGGATTTGGGTCGCGAATCTTTTCTCTATGGATGCCTGCACCGGTCGGAGAGTCTCGATCTGAGACGAGATATGTCGACGATTGCCTTGGGCGATGATGATGTTTGTACTCACATCTGAGCCATCTCGATGTTACTATTTTTGTCTGATTTCTTCAATCTGCTTCATGCTTGCTTACGTTTACTTAGGCGTGGTGGTGGTGTTTGTTTGATCTGAAATTTTTTGTCAAGTCGGTCGGCTATGATGACTTCTACATTTTTACCATCAAGCGATGAACATGGCATGGCAAGGATGGTGGATGGTAGGTTTTTAACCTGCAACCCGCCTTGCAGCCATGATATTTGAGAATTCTGAGCTATCAAAAACTTCATTCCGTCTGAGAGCGTCTTTTTTTTATTGTTATATTTTTAGCCGGCTTCATACATTTTAAGATGCATTGCCGTGGGTCCATCTGGCCGATGACCTTCGGGCTCGCGTGCTGTGCTGTTGAGATGATGCATACGGGAGCTGCTAGATATGATCTGGATCGATTTGGGATTATTTTTGTCACACCCTCAAATTTCCACAAACGGGGTTTTACCGTTAGGCGTGTGACTTCCAGGATCTCAGCCACTAGTTACACCAAACGACACGTTAATTGTAAACATAATTCATTTTTGAAGTTTAATCGTGCGCGTCTTGTGAACCTGAAAGAAACATGCTAAAGTGTCAACACAAGGTTGGTGAGTTCACTGGTTTATCAGAAAACAGTAATTATCAGTAATGAAATCCCCGGATTGTGTAGTCCGATAAATATGTAATTCCCGGATTATGTAATCCGTCAAGTATGAAATTCCCGGATTATGTAATCCGTCAAGTATGTAATTCCCGGATTATGAAATCCGTCAAGTATGAAAATCCCGGATTATGTAATCCGTCAAGTATGTAATTCCCGGATTATTTAATCCGTCAAGTATGAAAATCCCGGATTATGTAATCCGTCAAGTATGTAATTCCCGGATTATGAAATCCGTCAAGTATGAAAATCCCGGATTATGTAAACCGATACAGTAAACAAAGTAATATCAGTAGGTAGCTAGTCTACTAAACCAGTTACTCAGTGTATGAAGTTCGAACCGAAGCTGACAATCGAAACTGAACGCCTCGGCTGTGAATACCAGGTCACAGCAACAGAACTTAGGTCAATTAAACACCCGTTTGACGAACGTTGCGCTAGCGCGACTAGCCCGGGTGGGGTTTGTCAAACACAGTAGATCTACTCAGAATTGCCTCGCTATACTACACACATTAACGGTTCGAGAGTGAGGACTTAAGTGGTATCACACTAGTAAACAGGTGATATTACAATAATACTGATCAATGAAAATGAAATTGTTTCCACGTTTCTACTTGCGTAGTAACGGACCGAAGGGCAAAGTATGCGAACATAGTATCATGTATATGCAGTATCACAACAATCCAATGTAATGTAACGTTTATGAAAACAGCATGTTTCTCTCCCCCGAAAATAGTATAAAGTAAAAGTGGGGCTGTAAACTCACCTTGGATCGATGTAATGTATATGAACAAGAACTTCAAGGAATTGGGCAATGTACGATCAAACACGTTCAATACCTATTATTGTTTGTAATGGAGTCTTTAATATAATACGAATATATTTGGTAAGGTTTGGGTCGATTTGATTTAACACGTGGCACACACACAATTAGATGTATATATATGTTACAATATTTTTATAGATTTGTATTAATAAATAATTATCAATAAGCATTAAGTTTTACCAAATAATTATTTACATTTTGATTTCACTAAAAGGGTTTCATATATGTATTTAAATATTTTTAGAATTAAATATAAAAATGATATGGTTTAATTATATAATTTATAATTATCCAAGAATATTTACAAATAAGGATAATCACATTTATAGTATTTTGATTAATAATAAGGTATTAATATATTTTACAAGAAATAACCCACAATTTCATTTGTAAATAATTTGTGAATTTATAAAATATTAATCTATATTTAAATATAATGTTTATTTTATAGAAATAACTATTTATAATATTTATAAATAATTTATGTATAATTTCTATGATTTTTATGATTATTGCATAGTTATACACGATTTAGAATTTATTTTACAAAAATAAGTATAAATAATATTTTATAAAATTTTATTAAAGTTTTTAAGTAAAATAAATTTACAGGACACTGTTTTGTAAGATTTAAAATAAGAGAAACTTATAAAATTTATTTTTATAATTTTTAGAAATTTTTCCATATTTTTAAAGTATTTTAAAAAGCTTAAAAAATAAAACAAATAAAAAGAGGCTGCCCGGGGTCGAACCCGGGTCCTCTCCCCGCCCACACACACACCGAACCAGTGAACCAAGGCTCTAAGCCGCGTTATGATCTGATTTCAAAATCTTTTAAACACTTTAACCTTGTTTCCCCCAAATCTGATGAACCCTAATTCGAATTTGAGCCAAATTGAGCACCAAATTGATGTTGTTAATCGAATTGATGTTGAGGCTTTTGTTCCCCAACCAAACTCGAGTATGTGTGTATGATTAATTACCTGTTTTGAAACTTAGATCGCTTTGAACGAGTTAGAAACAAGCCGCGGCAGAGGTGGTGATCGATGGTTGATCAAAACTTGATGCAATTCAAATTAAACTTGTAGACAGCTTCGTGTGACAATAACAAGTGAAAGCCCTCATTCAATTTCGATTAATGATGCACAGAATATGGAGTTCGACCAAGTTGCAGGTCGATGGTGAAGGTGGTGATCGAATTCTATGATGGGGTTCGTTTTATACTGATTTGGTTTCGGTGGAAGATTAGAAACGTCCAAAGGATTATGAATATGCGATTTCTTTTGATTATTAAAGTGTTAAGTGCTCGATAATGGTTAAGCTTTCGGCCGAGTGTGTTAGGTAGATAATTCGCACCTAATCGATTGTAATATTCAAATCAAAATGGTGGAACAGGTTCGATTTTTGTCTACGAATCTTTTGGGACCGGTCTCATATTTTATCATCGAGTTTTGAATGGGTTTTGGGATCGCCGGAGGGCCGCCGACGGTCGGCCGGAAGGCCGCCGGAAAATCGCGAGAGGGGAGAGAGAAAGCAGTTTAAATTTTAATATTTACACAATGGCCCCCCTGCAATTTCCATAAGTTATCATTTTATGTAAAAACTCTTAAAACAAGTTTTAAAAATTGCAAAATTACCCCCTTAGACTTTATTATTATTATTTATTATCATTATTATCATTATTATTATTATTATTATTATTATCATTATTATCATTATTATTTTTAATAATAATAATATTATTATTATTATCATTATTTTTATTATTGTTAATATTATCATTAAATATAAATTGTAAATTCACATAAACATTTTAATAAATCGTGAAAAAAAAAAATTCGGGTTGTCACAATTTTTAGGCCCAGCCCTAGGCAGAGTGATTGTATGATTGTTGCTGGTACTCTCACCAACAAGATGGCTCCTGCTCTACGAAAGTATGTTGTTCTTCTTCTTCACCTTTCTGTTATATGTGTTAATGGTTTGGTAATTGCTTGTATGACAGTTGATTTCATCAGTTCGAGGTTCTTTGATGATTTGGGTTTTTCATATCTAGGGTTTCCATTTTTTGATTTTTACAAACCTTTAATGTTTGATGTTGATTTGGGTTTTCCATGTGTCCATGAATCTGCCTGATGTTGGTGGCTTCGATTCACTGGATCACACATTATTGCTTTATTTTAGGCTGTTTGTTGGCTGTGATGATCTAACCAAAAACAGGTTGTTGTTCTGGCGTGGCAACCATTGGTAGATGGTCTGCAGCTAGAAGCAATGACCAGGTCTGAACCAAAGCTATGTTTGTCGTTGTGCTGCATCGTGTTGGCTTGAATTCGTTGGCTGTGATGATTTCAAAAAAAATCCGTTGTTTTGGCGTGGCAACCACGTTTGGTTTGCAGCCATAATGAGAAGTCGGATCTGAGCCAAAGGTTGAAACTAGGGTTGTACCGGTGATTATCGGTTTTAAAATACTCGCGCAGCGCGCGAGGCAGACTTCAACTAGTTGTATTTATAATATTACCATCTTTATCTAAATTAATAGCTTTAATTTTTTTTGCTTTATACTGTATTAATATTGTATAATATGAATTTCAAAGATAATTAAAAAAAATTTTAAAATCACAAAAGGTAGCAATGTAAAAATATTTACTAATTGATAATTAAAACTTTTTAAAAAGTTTAATAATTATTGAATTTGTCAAACATTTGTAATAACTTCAATAAGTGAAATCAATTAGTTAGTGTAAATAAATTTATTTAGGAAATCAAATACGATGATACATGTAGACTTAAAAAATATGAGAAATTTTTTTTGAGTCCCGATTTTTAAAGTTAATTTATGTATAGTATGTTTTAATTTTTATTTTTAAAATCAGGATTGAATTAAGGAAACTGATTAAACGGATGCCATAAATGTGTGATTTTTAACTTAATTAATTGTATTTAAAAAAATTTTAAACCAATCATGGAACTTGATTTTGGTGGGGAAATGAGCTAGGATATGCTCTAAAAAGATGTCATGTGACACATAAATTATTCTTTTATTATATAGTATAGATATAGATTGATAGTTAAAAGAGAATAATAATAATAAATTAAATCTTATTTCCTTCCTTTATGCCCTGAATTAAAAAGTAGCGTGTCATTAAAGATCAATAAACAAAACCAAACAATGGGTAAAATAAAGAGCAGCATTTGTCATTAAAGAAGGAAAGGAAATAAAAAGCAAAGAAGCTAACCCTTACTAAACAAATCTGAAGAGCGCTCACATGATGCCGTCGGGAACACTACACACCGATAATCATAAACTTATGATAATGGAGTTTTAGGCTTTTATTTTATAAAAATAAAGAATTCTAATTTGTGTTTGTTGCCGGCTCAACATTTTTATATGCCTAAAGCGAAACAAAATTTTAAGACCCTCACCTATATCTTATTCCTTAAGACCTTTGTCTCAAATCAACGACATAAACAAATTTGTTTATAGTATGACACTATGACAGAAAACAACTTAGGGCAGAAAACAACTTAATTAACTTAAATATCATCAACTAAAAAAGAACATATTAAATGATAAACAAGTAAGAGTTGATTAAATTAAAGATAAAAATCAATTGCAAATGTAGATTAAAATCAAAACTGATAATAATAGATTTACATAAGCAAAAAAACAATGATAGATTAAAACAATTAAGTATGAATCAAGATCAGACAATAATAGTTAGTAGATCAGATGATTAATTGTAAAAGAGAATTTAGAATTTATGAACTTAAAAACCGTCAACATTGAACACTCAATGAACTTTTGGTGAGCAAGTTTCATAAGTCAATCTCGATGAAACAAGTTTTATAAGTTGACCTCGATAAATCTTCAATAATTTTGTTATCCTTTGATAATTTTGTTATCCTTCTCATTTATCTCTAAAAACAAATGTTTTTGTTTTGAAATTTGAGGGCCTTTAAATTTTAGGGGCCTAAAACGATTACTTTAATTGTTTATACTATAGAGACGTCCCTGTGTTTAACTTAGTGATATGGATTGGCACCAATCATTTTAAACTTGGATTCTAAACTTTAAACCTTTAGTTAGGTTTGGTTTGTGCTAACCACTAAACCTACAATAGTGAATTTATCCTCAGCCTCTCTTTTATAAGACAAGGGCCGCTAGAAATTTGTTTAACCTGAGGTCGTGGGATAGATGCCAACCATCCCATGAGCACCTTTTGTCATATATTGACTATTAGGTTAGAGCTCATGTATCATATGGATGGAATAAATAAAATATATTAAAACTATTAATTTTATAAATATTTTATTTTCTAGATGTTATTAGCCATTGTAAAATAAAAATATAATGAGTATTTAAAAGTTATAACAGATAATGAAATTAGAAATTATTATTCTATATTTAAAGATAAAATATGTCTAAAATCATATAATTAGTATTTATTAAAAAATTATTAAAATAATAATATTTATATTTTAGATGTTTAATAGTTTAGGTTACTTATTTAGAATAATTATCATTTAATATGAGAGAGACAATAAACACAAATATAAATATGTTTGTTTTAACATATTTTAGTAAAGAAAAAAAGTTAAATTGATTATTTTTATAATTTCCGTATTTATTATGAGAGAGATGCGAGAAAATAATTTTTTTGATATGCTAGAATGATGACACGTGTCTTTTAATATTCTAGAATAATGACATGTGTCATAAAAAACCTTTTTTTATTATATGTTATAGATTATAGATATAGATTATAGATCATAGATTACTAAGGTAAGTATGCAATTAATATACAACTTATCTTTTTTTTTTCTATTCTCCATCGATGCAAGATTATATATATTATGTGATTTGTGATATAAAATTATACGTAACATAAAGAAAGATTTGATATGAGTACACGATTTATTCAAGCTATTTAGAAATGTTTGAAAACAGACGTACTTGTGCTCTTTGAAAACCAAATAAACATAGTAATTGAATCACATGAACTATCAAAAAGAGGGTTAAACTACACTCTTTATACTCATATATTTTTCAATTCATAGCTAGAAGATGATAATTACATCTTATGCCCCTTTCTCTATGCGAGTAGTGTGTCATTAAAGATCCGTAAAACAAAACCAAAACAATGGGTAGAATCGAGAGTGCATGTGTCATTAGAGAAGGAAAGGAAATAAAAAAAAAAGTAATCCTTTACTAAACCATTTAGAAGATGTCCGCCAGCGCGAGGAACACTAGACACCAGTAACCATAAACCTATGATATTGGATTTCTTTACCATTCTTTTATAAAAACAACTGACTAATTTTTTTAACTTAACTGATATGTATGTTTCCCAACCATTTTTAAACTTGGATTCCTAATTTTAAACTTTTAGCTAAGTTTGAATAACCACTAAACTCACAATAACAAATTTACCTTTGGTCTCCCTTTTATAAGACAATGGATGCTAGAAATTTTGTTTAACTTGCTGATATGAGATAGATCTCAATTATCCCATTTGCACTTTTGATCATGCATTGACTATACTAATTAAGGTAAGTATGCAATTCATTTATAAAACTCATTCTTTTTTTCATTTTCTATTCTCTGGGATATGTACATATGTTATGTGCTTTGTGATTTTGGTGTATGTATTTGTACTATATGTTGGATTGTAAGCGTCTTAACTTTTAGAAACCTACCAATTATATTGTAACTAGTGGAAATGTTTGCGCGTTGCGACAGTGTGGCTGTTGCGTCTTGGGAATTCTATTTTAGTCAGTATCGGTTCAGTGCGTTATGACGTAAATTAAAAAATAAAATATAATTATTGAAAAAATTAAATGAAACAAACAATTACGTATATTACAAAAGTATTTAAGACAACCATATTATCTCAACAAGATTAGTGAAAACATGAGTAGTATTTGTGGTCGGAAATCACTTATTTCTTAAATTTTAAAGGGGGTTTCGTCTTATGAATATATGTTAGAGTTTTAGGATCATCGGAGGCATATTTTGATGGTGATTGCATAGACCGGAGTAAGTTAATAGAGAAATTGTCACCCAAAATTATCATCTTGATTGTTATTGAGTTAAACAACCGGCAAGTGAAAGGGGAAGAGGGATTAGTACTTAATCGTAATGAAAAAATGACATTGAAAGTAAATGGTGGTTTTCTTTGCCCACGTGTATATCATTTATCATTTGTATTATAAAGCATCATATGTTATACTTTATTGTAAGAAAATAAATAGAATAAAATGGTTAATTTTTTGAAATTTAAGCATGACTTCTCATACGAGTATCTTAGGAGCTGTTTGGCAACATCTGAATCTGCCTCTTAATGGTTTAGATGGCTGAACAATTCAACACTAAATAGTTTAGACTGTTTGTTTTATGAGCAAGTGTCTGAATGGTTCAGACATATGCCTCTGAATGGTTAAGACCCATTATCTGAATTGGTCAGACATTTGGCTTTGAATAATTAAGCGATATACTAGCTATTAATGATTCAAACCTCTTAATGGTTCAACACTTAATGGTTCAAATTTCTTATTGGTTCAGCACTTAATCATTCAGAAATTATCAAACAACCCCTTAATTCATATGTAAAATATCATTCTATCCGCCTTTCACTTTTATTATAAAAGATATAGATAAATATTAAATTATTAAATTCATAATATGCTTCTCGAAAAATATTAGTATTATATTTATTATAAACATGAAGATATATATATATATATATATATATATATATAATATACTTAAATATTTAAATAAAATAATACTTAATTTAAATAGTATTTAGTTATAAAAATATAATTAGCAAATATAAAAATGTCAAGGTATATAAATTTAATAGATAAATTTATCATATTGCCCTTAAAGTGTCTTAAAATCTTCATCAATTATCTGTTCTACCCCTCTTAAATGCATTGCATTCCTTTAAACATGTTGCTTCAAAACTTGTATCATTGACAAAATTACATCTCTATCCAAAGAGATGTAATCAAAGAGACGTATTATATGGTAGTATAGAAATAAGTATTTAAATAAAATAATATTTAATTTAAATAGTATTTAGTTATAAAAATATGATTAGTAACTATGAATTTAAATGGTAATTTAAATTATTATTAATAAGTTAAAATTTAATGATTAAATAATATATTAATAATGTGTATTCAATAATACAATAATTATAAGAAGTTAATTAAATGAAGACAAAAGTTAAACTATTGTATAAATCACTTTTACTTTATGCTTAAAATATTATATATGTGTCTTATATTTTGAATGAAATTATTATCTTATATTTCTAATATGTATTATATAGTGTATCAGGGGCGGACCTATTTAGAGTTGAGGGGTAGCCTCCGCTACCCCTCAACTTTTTACACGTAGCGTTAAATTTTTTTTTTTTTTTTTACGTTTTTATGTTAAAATTTTTTTTTTACGGTTTTACGTTACCCCTAAGAAAATATTACGTTACCACTGAGAAAATTTTGCGTTCCCCTAAAAAATTTTAAATTCACAACTTTATAGAAAAATTTTTAATTTTATAAAAATTAGTCTAATATTTTATAAAAAATATTAACTTTTATAAAAATATTATAAAACCCAATTACACAATTAACATTGAAAGCCCAATTTATTAAAAAAACTCAATTAATTTAAAAGCCCAATTTATTTTAAAACTCAATTAAAGTTGGTTAGCCCAGTTATTACAAAACCCAAATTAATTTAGAACCCAAATACCCAAACACACTTTCACAAAAATCGGACCCGCCCTAAAAAAAGAACCCCGTTGCTGCTCCACTTCTCCACTCCTCCTCCCCTGCTACTGCAACCTGCGAATCTGCTGCTGCTGCTCGGGCGCTCGGCCACCGCTCGGCTGCCGCTGCTCGGCCACCGCTCGACCAGGATTCTCCGAAGAGTTGAGTGTTATTTGCAAGTTTTGAAGCTTTGAATCTTTGAAGGTATTCTTTCTACATTCTAGTTTTAAGTGTTATTTATAAGATTTTTAGAGTAGAAGATTGATTATTTGTTATTTGGTTTAATTTTAAGTTTTATTAACAATTAGGGATTTGTATTGAAATTATGGCTTTGAATTGTGAATTGTGTTATATGAATTAAAGATTAGGGATTTGAAATTAGAGATTTGAAATTTATGAATTTAAATTGTGTTATTTGTAATTGCAATTTGTAATCTTATTGTGTTATTTGAAATTGAATTAGGGATTTGAAAGATGAAAAAACAAGTTCTTATAGACAATTTTTTAAAAGAAAATTTCACGAGAAAGATATTATTTCTAATAATGATGATAATATTGGATGAACAACTCCTGCGAGTTCAATTCTTTCGGTTTCAATTCCTCCGGTTCAATTCATTCGGGTTCAATTTCTTCGGGTTCAACTCCTTCGATCCCAAATGTATTTGGAAGATGAAATTAGGGATTTGGAGATGTATTTCATTTAAAATTATATGAATTTAAATTGTGTTATTTGGTTAATAGCTAACTAAACAACTAACAAACCCAAAATACCAAATAACATTAATAACTTAATAAGTTAATAACTAAACAAATAACATGACCAAAATTATAATAAGCCCAAAATTTAAACAACTAAACAACTAACAGACCCAAAATACCAAATAACATTTTATAAAAACATTAATAAGCTCAAATACTCATTACCCAAACTAAACAACTTAAAAAAATAACTAGTTATACCTATAACCCCCACCAACTCACCCTGGCCCCGATCACCCAACAACCTTTGTCCCCTGTCGCCAACCAACCATCACTGACCAGAGTGACGACCCTCGCCGTCGGTCGTTCTGCTGCAGCGGTGCTATTTATATAAATGTACGGTAAAAAAAATTACGTTACCCCTGAACTTTTCTTCTAGATCCGTCAGTGTAGTGTATAGAATAGATATAGATATACACATAATTATATAGTGAAAAAAGGGTTTGGTTGACCAACTAATTATTGTATGTGTCTTAACTATTATACCAACTATTATACTTCAGGAGACACACATCCTTTACGTAAAGACATGAAATCTATTTTAGGAGATTAAGAAACGAGTTCTAACCACACCAACTGAATTATTTTAGTCATTTTTTAACCATAGTTTACGATTTCACCCAAGTTTTTTTTATTTTTTTTATTGAAACGATTTAAATTAAAGCATGAAGATCCTTATCGCAACCTAGCGATATGCGAACTTAAGCATCCAACAATTTCTTTGAAAGACAAGAAGTATGGAAAAAGTGATTCGCAAGAGAATTAAAATTTTCAATAGTGTTTCAACCTGATCTAACGAGTAACATATACGTCTCTTCAAACTGGACCGAACTTATCGGTTCATACTTCGCACACTTGCAATAATGGTACCAAATTTTTATCAAATCCTTTCTAAATTTCCCTTCTCTCTCTCTCTCTCTCTCTCTCTCTCTCTCTCTCCGGATCTCTCGGATCCCTGCACTACCTTCAGTCACCTAGTCACCGGCCGGCCCAGGTACGTCCGCCACCTCACCGACCATCTCACTGGCGACCTCCGCCGACCCACCCTCACCGGCGACCACCGCCGACCAAGTCAACAACAGTCAACAACCCCCCCTCCGCCAAACCCAACCGTCACCACCTCCCACCGCCTACCCCGTCACCACCGCCTACCCCGTCACCACCGCCTACCCCCACAATCGCCTACCCGTCACCACCGCCTACCGATCACCACCGCCACCACCCCCCACTGCCTACCCAGTCACCATCGCCTACCCGTTGCCACCGCCTACACGTCACCACCACAGTCACTAGCCACCAAAGCCTTCACCGGCCACCACACCACCGCTAGCCACCAACGCCCTCACTGCCCCCTGCCCTCCACCGGCCACCACATCACCGCTAGCCACCACATCACCGCTAGCCACCACATCACCGCTAGCCACCACCACCCTCACTGCCCCCTACCCTCTCTCTCACCGGTCACAGGTCACCACCTCCACCACCATCGCAGCAACCTCACAGCCCCTAACCACCACGTACCAGCATCAAAATCGACAAAATATAAATTTGGGTGTACATTTGGAGAGATCGATCTGTCTCGGGTTTGCATATCTGTTTTTTTTACGCGCCTTTAATTTAATTAGATCTTTAAATATTTCTATTCGTGTATACTGTTTGGCTGGGTTAGGGGTACCAGCATTTTTGGTTTTGAATAGGGGAAGGCGTCCTCTTTTTTTAGGATTTTTTAGGATTTTTCTATCATCAGGTGATTTGATTTTTTTTGTGTCGTGATTACTGTGTGTGCCCCTAGCGTATTGTTGACCTCGTGTGACGGTTCCTTTTGATTGTGTTTTACTTATGCTTCGTTTCTTTCTAGTGTGTTATCCATGTTTTTTTGTGGTTTTAGTGACTCTGTCTGGTATAATAGATAGTAGAAGCCATTATGCTGCCTTGAGATCATGTTCGGTGAGGAGAGGTGCGGAAGACAGGGAATAAGGTTTGTAGATTAAGAGTGACATCGTGGAATGTAGGAACCCTAACTAGTAAGTTACTCGAGTTAATTGATATGCTGAAGAAACGTAGGGTCCAGATAGCGTGCTTGCATGAGACTAGATGGCGGGGTGAGAGAGCAAAAGAGTGCAATCGTTATAAACTATGGTATTCAGGGTCTGATGGAACGAAAAATGGAGTAGGTTTTCTAGTTGCTAAGGAACTTCAAGATAATGTAGTGGATGTGAGAAGATACAATGATAGAGTTATGTTGTTAAAAATAGTAATAGGAGATGAGGTAGTGATAGTAGTTAGTGCGTATGCACCACATGTTAGACGAGGGGAAACGGAAAGAAAAAAGTTCTGGGAGAGTTTAGATCACGTTATTGGCGACATACCTAGAGAAGAAAAGATATGCATAGGATGAGATTTTAATGGACATATCGGTAAGGATAATGAGCATTTCCAACTGGTGCATGGAGGCTACGGGTATGGTCTTAGGAATGACGACGATAGGGAGATTCTTGAATTTGCAGTAGCGCATGACTTAGGCATCATAAATTCTTTTTTTAAGAAAAGAGACTCGCATCTAATCACGTTTAGCAGCGGGGGGAGACACACGTAGATAGACTATTTATTGATGAGGAGAGAAGATCATAACGCGTGGAAGGACTGTAAAACAATCCCGGGAGAGACGG
Organism: Flaveria linearis; assembly: GCA_024085815.1. NCBI lineage: Eukaryota > Viridiplantae > Streptophyta > Magnoliopsida > Asterales > Asteraceae > Flaveria > Flaveria linearis. Next base: position 53,800,613 of record CM044009.1, read on the forward strand.
TTGTGACGCAACACCATATGTTGGTGGCGGATATACGTGTCAAGAGGCCAATTGCCTAACAGAACAAGAGAGTTACACCCAAGATCAGATGGGGTCAGCTCAAAGACGAAAAGATTACCATTTTTAGAGATAAAGTCATACCAATGAACCAAACTGGGCCACAGGAAGACGCAAACCAAAAGTGGGAGGTTATGGCAACTAGGCTCATCCAAGCAGCTAAACGCTTGGAGTTACAACAAAAATGACAGTTGGTCATAAGGAATCATGGTGGTGGAACGAAAATGTACAGGAGAAGATACGTATCAAACAAAAAAGTTTTAGAGAGCTTATACACTGTAACAATGAGGAAGAACACGCAGAGCTAAAAGAAAAGTACAAGGAGGCTAAGCGACAGGCAAAAAATCGATGTCAGAGGCAAAGAACACGACGTATGAGATGATGTATAAGCGATTAGAGACGAAAGAAGGAGAGCATGACATGTTTAAGATAGCCAAGGCAAGAGAAAGAAGAAGACAGGACTTGAGAATGGTCAAGTTCATAAAGGCTGTGGATGGAAAGGTTTTAGTGAAGGAGAAAGACATCAAGGTGAGATGGAAAACTTACTTCGATAACCTATTCAACATAAGGAACCCAAATCAACAAACTGAGATAGATAGAACAACCCAAACAACGCAACAAAACCAATGCTATTGTAGAAGCATCACAGTTGATGAAGTTACAAGAGCTATGAAGAAAATGGGAAGGGCTAAAGCGGTGGGGCCAGACAACATACCGATTGAAGTGTGGAAATGCCTGGATGATAAGGGTCTCCAATGGCTAACAGATCTATTCAACATTATCTTTAAAACAGGGAAGATGCCATACCAGTGAAGAACTAGTGTCATAGTCCCCATATATAAGAAAAAGGAGATGTCCAATGTTGCGAAAACTACAGGGTCATAAAGCTATTGAGTCACACGATGAAACTATGGGAAAGAGTTATTGACACGAGAATTAGACGGGAAACCCAGATAGCAATAAACCAATTTGGATTTATGTCAGGACGCTCTACAACAGAAGCCATACACATCATAAGGCGGATAATGGAGAAATATAGAGAAAAGAAAAGGGACCTCCATATGGTATTCATCGACCTAGAAAAGGCCTATGACAGTGTTCCGCGACAACTAATTTGAGAAAGTCTACGACTTAGAAGGGTACCAGAGAGGTACATCAAAATAATTAAGGATATGTATGACGGGGCAAAAACGTGTGTGCGAGCACCAGTAGGAGACACAGACTCATTCTCAGTGGAAGTGGGACTCCACCAGGGATCGACACTGAGCCCATTTCTCTTCGCAGTAGTGTTGGATGAGATGACTAAGTCTATACAACAGTCAGTCCCGTGGTGAATGCTCTTTGCGGATGATATTGTCTTAATATCAGAATCTAAAATGATGTTTGACGACAAGCTAGAGCAGTGGAGAGCAGCACTAGAGAGCAAAGGATTAAGGATAAGTCGCTCTAAGACAGAATACATGCATTGTAACTTTGGTGGCGACGAGGAAGAGGACACCCAAATAAGTATCCAGGGTATGCCGGTCCCACGAACGTCTAGGTTCAAATACCTGGGCTGGTACCTGCAGGAGGACGGAGAGATACACAGCGATGTAGCTCTCCGTGTTCAAGCAGGATGGTGCAAGTGGAGAGCAACATCAGGGATTCTATGTGATAAGAGGTTTTCAGCAAAACTAAAGGGAAAACTATACAGAGTGGCGGTACACCCAACTATGCTATATGGAACAGACTGCTGGACCATAAAAAATCGCACGAGAAACAAATAGAGGTTGCAGAAATACGAATGCTGAGGTGGATGTGTGGACATACAAGACTGTATCGGATAAGAAACGAAGTGTTTTGACAGAAGTTAGAAGCGGCTTGTATTGCAGATAAAATACGAGAGGGAATATTAAGATGGTTTGGGCATGTCAAGAGGAGACCAATGGCAGCACCGGTTAGAGCAGTGGAGAACATCAGCCTAGAGGGTAGGAAGAGTAGAGGAAAACCTAGGTTGAGTTGGGAAGAGATAATTAGGCGAGATATGGTACACTTGCACCTCTCTGAGCACATGATAGAGGATAGGAGTGAGTGGAGGCGTAGAATTAAAGTTAAGGACTTTTAGTGGTTCTAGCTAGGAAGGGACTTTGATGACTTGTTACGAGGCCTGATATGTATGTAGTACGCTTCTGCCTTTTTAGGGGAAACTTGCTGCTTATCTGATGATAGGCTTTTGCGGTCATAGCTGCATCACCACTGCAAAACTCTCTCTCTCTGCAAAACTCTCCAACGTTCAAATCTCCGACCACCCCCCCCCCCCGAAGACCTATCCTCATCGGCGACCTCCGCCGGCCAAACCCGAGAGAAGCTCCTTCTACCCGACCCCCTTCGAGAGCACCGGCTTCTCGATCGACCACTGCTTCTCGCTCTGAGGTTCACGATCGACCACTGCCTCTCGATCTGCTTCTCGATCGACCACTGCTTCCCGATCGACCTCTGCTTCTAGATCGACCACTGCTTCTCGATCGACCACTGCTTCTCTATCCTCACCGGCGACCTCCGCACGCTACTTCTCGATCTGAGGTTTACGCAGCCGACAGCATCTCTCGACCTCTGCTTCTCGATCGACCACGCTCGAGCACCTCTCTCGATCCCGATCGACCTCTGCTAAAGGTTGCCAAATCTAGGGCAAATCTGAAGAACCGTACATCTGGTGAGATTGTTCCATCTCTCTCTTTTAGTTTCTAGTTTAGGCTGATATTGGCTGGGTTAAGAGTACCAGCAGCTGTTTAGATATTCTGTGTTGCTTTCTGTTGCTCTTTACTGATTACTGGTTTATTGGTGCATCATTCGTGTGATCTGTTTTCTGTTGTCCTTGATTAGTGGTTATAACTTGCGGATTAGTTGATTACTGGTGCATCATTTGTGCATCATTTGTGTGACCGGTTTTATGTTTTATGTTGCTCTTTACGGGTTACTGGCTTACTGGTGCATCATTTGTGTGATTTTAATCCTTGACTCTTCTTGAGTCTGATATAATTTTTGTCTATTTTTCCGCTGACCGTTTAGTTCTGTGGTTTGTGCCTAATTGATTAGTGGTTATAACTTGTTGATTAGTTGTATAATTGCTAGTGTTTTGATATTAACTGCTAAGTAAAGTGTATATTGTTGGTTGAGTGGGTGTGCTGAGCATTTGTGGGTTGTTGTCTTCATTTCTGGTCAATCTTAGAACTGTTCTCTACATAGGTTTCATTGGCTTATTTGATTCTATACTCACGATAGTGTGTCATTGTGTGGAGTGGTGATCATTGTTGCTATTTTTTGACTAAGTTCTGGTCCATCGTGTACTGTTGACCGCGTGTGAAGGTTTGCTTCTGATTGTGCTTTACTTCTGATTGTGCTTTACTTCTGCTACAATTTCTTTTTAGGGGTTGTCTCTAGTGGACCTTGTCAGCTAATATAGACAGCAGGTGTCAGTATGCTGCCCCGAGATCATGTTCAGTGACGAGAGGTGCGAATACAAGGAAAAAGGATTTTAGATTAAGAGTGGCATCGTGGAATGTAGGAACCCTAACTAGTAAGTTACTAGAGTTAATTGATGTGCTAAGGAAACGTAGGGTCCAAATAGCGTGTCTTCAGGAGACTAGATGGCGGGGAGAGAGAGCAACAGAGTGCAATAGTTATAAACTATGGTATTCAGGGTCTGACGGAACGAAAAATGGAGTAGGATTTCTAGTTGCTAAGGAACTCCAAGATAATAGTGGAGGTAAGAGATACAATGATAGAATTATGCTGTTAAGAATAGTAATAGGGGACGAAGTAGTGGCAGTAGTTAGTGCGTACGCTCCACACGTTGGACTAGGAGAAACAGAAAGAAAAAAGTTCTGGGGGAGTTTAGATCACGTTATGGGTGACATACCTACAGATGAAAAAATATGCATAGGAGGAGATTTTAATGGGCATATCGGTAAGGATAATGACCACTTCCAGTTGGTGCATGGAGGCTTCGGGTATGGCCTTAGGAATGAAGGCGGTAAGGAGCTTATTGACTTTGCTGTAGCGCATGACTTAGGAATCATAAACTCATTTTTTAAGAAAAGAAAATCGCACCTAATCACATTTAGCAGCGGCGGGAGACACACGCAGATAGACTATTTATTGACGAGGAGAGAAGATCGTAGCTCGTGGAAGGACTGTAAGACAATCCCAGGAGAGACAGTGGTGACACAACATCATATGTTAGTGGCGGATATACGCGTGAAGAGACCAATTGTCCAACAAAACAAGAGAATTAGACATACGATCAAATGGGGTCAGCTCAAAGACGAAAACATAACCATTTTTAGAGATAAGGTCATACCAATGAAACATCCTGGACCACAGGAAGACGCAAACCAAAAGTGGGAGGCCATGGCAAATACGATCATCCAAGCAGCTAAAGAAACGCTTGGAGTTACAACAACGAGGACAGTCGACCATAAGGAATCGTGGTGGTGGAACGAAAATGTACAGGAGAAGATACGAATTAAACAACAAAGTTTTAGAGAGCTTATACGCTGTAACAATGAGGAAGAACGCCCAGAGCTAAAAGATAAATACAAGGAGGCTAAGAGAGAGGCGAAGAAATCGGTGTCAGATGCAAAGAACGCGGCGTATGAGAAGATGTATAAATGACTAGAGTCGAAGGAAGGAGAGCATGACATGTTTAAGTTAGCCAAGGCAAGAGACAGCAGAAGACAAGACCTGAGAATTGTGAAGTTTATAAAGGCTGCGGATGGAAAAGTTTTGGTGAACGACAATGACATCAAGGGGAGATGGAAAACTTACTTCGATAACCTTTACAACATAAAGAACCCAAATCAACAAACTGAGATAGATAATACAACCCAAACAACACAGCAAAACAATTGCTATTGTAGAAGCATCACAGTAGACGAAGTCACGAGAGCTATGAAGAAAATGGGAAGGGCCAAAGCGGTGGGGCCAGACAACATACCGATTGAAGTGTGGAAATGCCTGGGAGTTGAGGGGCTCAAATGGCTAACAGATTTATTCAACACTATCTTTACCACAGGGAAGATGCCGGACCAGTGGAGAACTAGTGTCATAGTCCCCATATATAAGAAAAAAGGAGATGTTCAAAGTTGTGAAAACTACAGGGGAATAAAGCTATTGAGTCACACGATGAAATTATGGGAAAGAGTTATTGACACGAGAATTAGACGGGAAACACAGATAGCGTCAAACCAATTTGGATTTATGCCAGGACGCTCTACAACAGAAGCAATACACGCCATAAGGAGGTTAATGGAGAAATACAGAGAAAAGAAAAGGGACCTTCATATGGTATTCATCGACCTAGAAAAGGCCTATGACAGTATTCCGCGTCAACTAATTTGGGATAGTCTACGACTTAGAAGGGTTCCAGAGAGGTATATCAAAATAATCAAGGATATGTATGATGGGGCAAAAACGTGTGTGCGAGCCCCGATCGGAGACACAGACTTATTCACAGTGGAAGTGGGACTCCACCAAGGATCGGCACAGAGCCCATTTCTCTTCACAGTAGTGTTGGATGAGATGACCAAGTCTATACAGCAGCCAGTTCCGTGGTGCATGCTCTTTGCGGATGATATTGTCTTAATATCGGAATCAAAAATGGAGCTTAACGACAGGCTTGAACAGTGGAGAGCAGCACTAGAGCGCAAAGGTTTAAGGATAAGTCGCTCTAAGACAGAATACATGCATTGTAACTTTAGTGGTGAGGCGGAAGAGGACACCCAAATCAGTATTCAGGGTATGGCGGTCCCACAAACGCCTAGGTTCAAATACCTGGGCTCGTACCTGCAGGAAGACGGAGAAATACACAGCGATGTAGCGCACCGTGTCCAAGCGGGATGATGCAAGTGGAGAGCAGCATCAGGGATCCTATGTGATAAGAGGTTTCCAGCAAAACTAAAGGGAAAGCTATACCGAGTGGCAGTACGTCCAGCTATGTTATATGGAACAGACTGCTGGGCCATAAAGAAATCGCACGAGAAACAAATAGAGGTAGCGGAAATGCGAATGCTGAGGTGGATGTGTGGTCACACAAGACTGGATCGGATAAGAAACGAAGTGTTTCGACAGAAGCTACAAGTGGCCCGTATCGCAGATAAAATACGAGAGGGAAGATTGAGATGGTTTGGGCATGTCAAGAGGAGACCAATGGCGGCACCAGTTAGAGCAGTAGAGAACATCATCTTAGAGGATAGGAGAAGTAGAGGAAGGCCTAGATTGACTTGGGATGAGGTAATTAGGCGAGATATGATACACTTGCACCTCTCTGAGCACATGATCGAGGATAGGAGTGAGTGGAGGCGTAGAATTAAAATTAAGGACTTTTAGTTCGACCAATAGGCAGGAAGGGTATTTGAAGTCTGGTTGCGGGGCCTGATGTCTAAGTAGTCCATATCTGCCCTTTAACGGTGATTATTCATGCTCCTATGATATATGTATGCTATGTGTCGTATGATTTATTGTATATTTATTGTATACTGTATACTGTATGCTATGTGTCGTACGATTTACTTGAAGGATGTATTGCAATCGGTATGGCTTTTTGTACATTATGTGTTGTAGGATTTATTGTATGCTGTATGCTATTGTGTGGTAGGATTTCTGGTATACGGTATGCTATGTGTCTTGTTTTCAGTATGGCCTTTGCTATCGAGCCGGGGGTCTCTTTGGAAGCGGTCTCTCTACCTAACAAGATAGAGGAAAGACTCGCCTACACCTACCCTCCCCAGACCCTGCTCTTGAGTGGGATATACTGGGTTTGTTTGTTTGTTTGTTTGTTTGTTTGCTGCTTATCTGATGTATGCTTGTTCATTTTATATTTCTTTTTGGTGATATTTTACTGTTTGTTGTATGCTATGTGCTGTATCATATATCGTATGTTTGATTATATGCTGATTCGCTAGCGTTATTGCTTTTGTTATCGAGTCGGGAGTCTCTTTGGAAGCGGTCTCTCTTCGTCATCACCTACCCCTCCCAAACCCTGCTCTTAAGTGGGATATACTGGATTTGTTTGTTTGTTTTCTAAATTTCCCTTATGTTGAAATCCTGGCCCGAATTTTGCCCTAATTTTAATCAACACAAATTCCACCCCACAATCGTCAAAATTGAGTACCCAAACCCAATTTCTTGTTCATCTTTGGCACAGTCATCGATGATGCGTACATTTCCTCCTCTTATCCGCAACTTTGAATACCATTTTCTCTAACACCTAATCGAATGACGAGATACATGTGAGCAATCTTATCGTATATTTATCATTATCTTGATGATCCCATCATCTTGACTTACGATACACTCTTCAGATCTCATACCCTCATCTTCATTTTCAATTCAACCCTTAACGCCACTGCAATTTCATTCAATTCTATCACACTCTTCAACATAATTTCAGCTTCAACTAGGGTTCTGTTCTTCTTTGAATTCCCACGATCCCTTTTTAATTTGGGCGGTTTTCGTTGATTCGTGAGGTTAGTTTCATTATAATTTGTTTTCACTTTGATTAATGTTCCATTCTTTGTATGATCGGTGGAAAATTCAAGAAAATTGCAATTGTTGCAGGTCAGCTATTAACGATCCTTGCAAATCTTCATTCTTTCTGTTGTAAATTGAGCGACTTTAGTCGATTGTAACAAGTTTGATTTGAAAATACACTGAATTAGGGTTTGCTTTGATAATTCACTCGAGAAATGGATATGAGCAGTGAAGCTACAGTTGATCGGTTCTTGATCGGACCATCAACCATAATTGGCCGCACAATTGCTTTTAGGGTTTTGTTCTGTAAATCAATTGGTCATTTAAGACATCAAATTGTTCATATGTTGCTGTATTACCTCCATAGAATAAGAACATATGTTTCAGACATTGCTACACCTGTTATCTCATGGTTACATCCACGAAACCCGCAAGGGATACTGCTGTTGGTGACACTAATAGCATTCTTGCTAAACCGTTACACGAATGTTAAACTGAAAGCTGAAATGGCGTATAGAAGGAAGTTTTGGAGGAACATGATGAGGGCTGCATTAACATATGAGGAATGGGCTCATGCTGCTAAGATGTTAGATAAAGAAACCCCTAAGTTGAATGAACATGATCTTTATGATGAAGAACTTGTGAGGCATAAGCTCCAAGAACTTAGACATAGGCGTGAAGAATGTTCGCTTAGAGATATTATCTTTTGTATGCGAGCGGATTTGATAAGGAATCTTGGAAATATGTGTAATCCTGAGCTTCATAAAGGTAGACATCAAGTCCCGAAGCTAATTAAAGAATACATTGATGAGGTCTCAACACAGTTAAGAATGGTTTGTGATTCTGATTCTGATGAACTTTTTCTAGAAGAAAAACTTGCGTTTATGCATGAAACTAGGCATGCGTTTGGTAGAACGGCTTTGCTTTTAAGTGGTGGGGCATCACTTGGAGCATTTCATGTGGGTGTAGTGAAAACTTTAGTAGAACATAAACTTATGCCAAGAATAATTGCGGGGTCTAGTGTAGGGTCCATAATGTGTGCGGTTGTAGCTACAAAATCATGGCCTGAACTTCAAAGTTTCTTTGAGGATTCGTGGCATTCGTTGCAATTCTTTGATCAAATGGGTGGAATTTTCAATGTTTTCAAAAGGGTTATGACACAAGGAGCGCTTCATGACATTCGACACTTACAAGTTCTATTACGAAACTTAACGAACAATCTTACATTCCAAGAAGCTTATGACATGACAGGCCGTGTTCTTGGGATAACTGTATGCTCCCCAAGAAAACATGAGCCTCCAAGATGTTTAAATTACTTGACATCACCTCACGTGGTTATATGGAGCGCGGTTACTGCATCTTGTGCTTTCCCAGGGCTTTTTGAAGCTCAAGAGCTTATGGCAAAGGATAGAAGTGGTGAGATTGTACCATATCACCCACCCTTTCACTGGGGCGCCGAAGAGGCTAGTGGCTCGTCAGCTAGGCGGTGGAGGGATGGTAGTTTGGAGATTGACTTACCCATGATTCAGTTGAAAGAGCTTTTTAATGTAAACCATTTCATTGTTAGTCAAGCAAACCCGCATATTGCACCTTTACTCCGGCTTAAAGAGTTTGTGAGAGCTTGTGGAGGCAATTTTGCTGCAAAGGTATACTTCCTACATAATGTAATTGGTATTAGTAGTTATAAAGGTAGCAAAATGGGTGCTCATAGGTAGGGTTACTGGTTGTATGAGTCGGGTCAAATTGGTTGACTCGAAATACATTTTCTTCTTTTAAATGTTTTGCTTAACATTATGTTGCTGCAGCTTGCACATCTTGTTGAGATGGAGGTGAAACACCGATGCAATCAAGTTCTGGAGCTCGGTTTTCCATTAGGAGGGCTAGCAAAGCTATTTGCCCAAGATTGGGAAGGTGATGTTACCGTCGTTATGCCTGCAACGTTAGCTCAGGTGGGTTATTCTCTATGTTTACATTCAATTTGGTTCCAATTGTTTTCTATAAATGTGCTTAACAGGTTGAATGTTTTGTTTTCTGTTACAGTACTCAAAGATCATACAAAATCCATCTCATTTGGAGCTTCAGAAAGCTGCTAATCAAGGTAGAAGATGCACATGGGAGAAACTTTCAGCTATAAAAGCCAACTGTGGGATCGAGCTTGCACTTGACGAGTGTGTTGTGATTCTGAACCATATGCGTAGACTGAAACGTAGTGCAGAACGAGCGGCTGCAGCTTCTCATGGTACATCAAACACAGTACGGTTCAACGCCTCCAAACGAATCCCATCTTGGAACTGTATAGCACGCGAGAGTTCAACAGGATCTCTGGAAGAAGACCTAGCAGACGCCACCGCTGCATCGCCACACTATGGCGGTCGGAACTGGCGGCACCACCGTGCACACGACGGGAGTGATAGCGAATCGGAGGCGGAGTTGAACTCATGGACGAGATCCGGTGGGCCATTGATGAGAACAACATCTGCAGATCAGTTCGTTGACTTCATTCAAAATCTGGACACTGACTCGAAAATGAACAAGGCGCTTAGAGTTTTCCAGAACTTGCGGGTGGTACCGCCCGAGAGAAACTCTGATCCCGACACCGATCAAAGGGACACTACTCCTAACAACAGGGTTCATACAAGTAGCAGTAGCGGTAGCATAACGGTTGCTGCAGGCGATCTGCTTCAGCCCGAGAGGATACAAAATGGGATTGTGTTTAATGTAGTGAGGAAAGGAGACTTGACACCATCAAACAGGAGCCGTGACTCGGAGATCAACTCACCGTCTGACTCTGTTGCTGAGTGTGTGCAACTTGACTCCCCGGAAAAGGACATAGACGCTAGCTCGAATTCGGAATGTGATGTTGTAGATGATGAGGATGGTGATCACACAACTGGTGTGGGTTTGAAGGTCTAATAATACTACCTCAAGCATGGGCCGAGTTCACCCAGTTGAGTTTAACTCGGTTTTGGTGAGGAAGCAATACATCCAAATTATGGATTTACCATTGTAATTAGAACAAATATTATATTATACACTTTATTTATCATTGATGATCAATGCTCATTTGGAAATTTATTATGCAATATACAAGTACAATATTTTTAAAAATCGTATATCAAATTATTTATGTATGGTGATTTTCATCTATTCAAGCGAAGACAAACACACTTAATTTTCTGTAAATGTTTATTTGCTTTTATCTTTGTCTTACTTTGTATGTTTTTTCCTAGTCTTAGATTGCAGACTAATATCATACTATTTAATATGTTACATTATATAATATTATATAGTATAATCTCATAACGAGTGACATATAAAACAGGAGCTTTTATTTTAAATTTTATAAATCTTAAAACACTTTTCTAGTTTGCTTGAAATTTAAATTTTAAAAAGGTTCAATACATAAAAAGCAAATCTTATTTTGCAGCAAGCTATTTCCTACTGCTAAAATGTACACCTTAAAGTTTAATACATATTTAAGTGAAATTTAACCGACCAACAAGCCGTCCCTTTCGTCAAAGATACTTTTATAATATATAAAGAGATGAGTGGTCTAAAAACGAAAAATCTATCCTATCTAATAAACAAAGCTTTTTTGTGCCACATGGCACATTATTTAGCCATCACTTTGCCATTATTTAGCCATCACTTTGCCATGTGTCACCCTCTCAATCAATTGGCATTTTCTATTCCCGCCCATCTTAAAACATACGCGGATCTCAACCTGGGTCGGGTTTCCATTTCTTCTTTCTAAGCGAATCTTCTCCTTTCCCTTTCCACAAACTTCTCCCGCAACCCTAATTTCACCATCTTCTTCCCCAAATCTTAGCATCTTCAAACGGCCGCTTCTTCAAACCGCGTTTCTCATCATCTCTGGGTTTGTACAACCGTAGATCTAAGCAGGTATTCTTCTTCTTCAAACCGCGTTACAGATCGATCGACCGATCTTCTAACCACAGACCTTGACGTCTTCAATAATCGCAGCCATCATCTGTGGGTTTGTACAACCGTAGATCTAAGCAGGTATTCTTCTTCTTCAAACCGCGTTACAGATCGATCGACCTATCTTCTAACCACAGACCTTGACGTTTTCAATAATCGTAGCCATCGTCTCTGGGTTTGTACAACCGTAGATCTAAGCAGGTATTCTTCTTGCGCTAATCTTTCATTCTTCTTCTTAAACCCCAAATCTCTAACTTGATTGACATTGTTGTTCGTTATCTCTAACTTTGCTCAGTTAACTCTACATTATTTACTTCGATTCATAACTTTCTGATGTCGTTTCCTGTGTATGATTAAGTATTGCTTTAGTGTTGAATAAATACTCTACTTTGGTGAATCTTAAGTTTTTATCAGTGAATTTAGTTGTTGTTGGTTATTATCTTCCATAAATCATCAAGATATCAGTGACTTTAGTAGTTTGTATCAATGGCTTTGGTTTAATTGAAATTTTGATGGTACTAATCTGGTTAGTAATTAAATATCTTGGTATTACTTTATATTGTGTGCAATCCTACAACACCTTTTGAAAATTTGGCAACCGAAGCTGTCAAATACCATTTACAGCAGTAAGACTGCTACTGGGGCTCTGCAACATACTACCACCATCTGATGCACTCTTTAGGATTTTAAGTTTCCCTCTGTTTCTGAAACCTTTAGTTCCGTTGCAAGAATATAACATTATTTTTTTTAATGAGAATGTTTATGCTGAAAGTAATGTACAAAAGGTAACAAAAGATAGTTTTAATCATGCTCAAGGTTGTTTAAAAAGTAACACTTGAATAAGTAAAAGTATTACGATCCGTAATTGGCCCGTTTCATAACTGTTTCATCCATGCCTCCTTTTCTTTTTTTCTTCTTCCAAGTTTTGATTCAAAATAACCCTAGATCACAATCTCCTCTCAATCTTTAGCGATTCTGCATCACATTCTTCGCCCATCCATAATTGATTTCTCCATTCACAGTTTTGTTTTATTTCATTGTCTTCTTCTTTGATTTATTATTAATATCTTCAATTAGTTATTCGTTTTGATGTACAAACACATTGTTAGCTTCAAATTCTAAATTGCTTGTGATGAAGGTATGACTTTTATATATCTTCTAAAATATTATAGCAAATAGCAATCTTTCACTTATTGAATACTTTTGAAATCCTAAGAAATTCTCGCTGCTACAGTGAGTTATTGTTTCAATATTAGTGTTTATTGCTATATGTTAGTGCACTTTTTATGCACTATGGATTCGTTCCTGTCATATTAGTGTTCCTCTATGGATATGTACCTATTTAAATACTACAGACTTATGAAGTTTATTGCTATATGTTAGTGCACTTTTTATGCACTATAAACCCTTCAAAATATTGTCTATTTATTCAGTTTGTTGCTGCATAATATGTATATTTTTTTTAGTACTGCAGGTCTATGTAGTTTGTTTTTAATTGAATTTGTTTAGCCCTGATGCATTATATAGTCGTTAAAATAGGGTACTTTGTTTGTCTCAAATTAGTGTAGCTTTTAGACATTATTAAATGTAAAAAAATGAATTACATAGTAAACTTCTATTACCTTACACTTGAACTAAATGACTAAATAATTGGTGATTGAAAATTTCTTCTTATCCACCCGTCAAATCATCGTATTATCACTTGTAGGTGTGACTTGGAATGAGATTTCAGTTGGATGATATTTGTTACATGTGTTATATTCTGCTTGTAGGATTCTAAGAATTATTCACATCCCATGTTTATTAATTTGAGAGTGCATTCTACATCGTCTTATAATGTTAAATTTCCTTCGCAACCCTTTATTAAAAAACTATTATGCAATTTATGTGTTGTAAATTTCAAATTTCAATTTATGTGACGTGAATATTCTAAGATTATAAAGCAACAGAAGTGTTTATGTTTTAAGTTGCATGCATGAAATTCTGTGTTTATGTTTTAAGTTGCATGCATGAAATTCTGTATTCACTACTCAATCTTCATATAGATGATACATTATATCAGTTGAACATGAATACATGATTGGGCTTTAATATGTCAAAAATGATATATTGGGCTGGAATATATTTAGGGATGTTTTGGGCTGGAATATTTAGGCATACGTATGTACAGGTGTTTATGCTTGTCTGTCTACATATGTATATAATATTTTATACGCATATGTATGTAAACTACTTCTGCACTTATTAAAATGTTAATAATTATTTACATAAACTCCAGTTAACTTTATTTACTTTGTTTACATAATTGTGTGATCACATTTCATAGTCTAATGCTTTTTGACACCCTTTTTTCACTTACAATTTGACATTTGTGTAGGATATTGCGAAATGTCAGTCACTCCGGGTTTTGTCAAGCATATTTCCTATCCTGCTGATGCATATCTGGTTAGCTGTGTTATCACATTATTTTTCACTTTTTTATGCACTTATGTTATTTATATAACAGGGTTTTGTCTATTCTTTGCTAGCAATTTCCAAAACCTTTTGTTGAAGACTTCTACAGAAAACAATCCCCTCCTCATTTGATCTATCTTAGGCTCCATGATTCAACAGGATGGTCTGTGAAAACCGGATATGTAAATGGTCAGTTGGCTTTCACAACAGGATGGGCCCTGGTATCATTGCATCTTAAATTAAAAAAGGATGATTATATCATTCTCTGCCCCATTCATCCTAATATCTGGTCTCTCACCCACGTTCATAGTGATACCTCCTCAGAACAACTTCCATTCTTCTATCATATACTTTCACACGAGCTTCACCCTTTTATTGTAAGTTTATTTTTATTTGTGCCACTTGTAAAATTATTTAATACATATTTTCAACCATCTAAACAATATAAAAGAAGTTTAAATAAGTAATATATATTTATCTCTTCATACAGATAGATATATACTACGATTAAAATGGTTGGTGACTCATTGAAAATTATACTTGAACACTTAGGTATTTTACAACTTATAAATATCATTCCGTAACGATTTTGATCATTATGATTGCTGTCATTATATACACTTAGGTACTTTATTTTTGTTTCCATGAATTTAGATATATTAGGTGCATAAAATCAAACATTTACATATGTATTACATAATAATAACAATACAATGTATAATGTATTTCAATAATCATTAAACATTTTCTTATATTTAGATTTTAATATTTAAAAACCTAATTCCATTTACATGTATATGTTTCAGCCAATTGATAACACTTTTGTGAAGAATCATTTAGGGTTGAATATTCACCGTCAGTATTTTAAAGTTCAGGCAACTGAAGACTTTGTTTGTCGATTAAAGGTTTTCGAGAACCGTGGGTCTTTCTCTTTTGTGGTTGGAGTCCGTGAATTGATTTCTGAGTTTCCTATACACAAAGGATATTTCATGATATTCACTTTAATAGAGAAAAGTTCTCTTTTTCTAAAAGTGTTTGATACTGATGGTTGTGAACGCTTTCAAGCAAAATTACTCCATTCTCAATCCCATGCTCCTCCTGATACTAAGGAAGGTAAACCAATTCAGCACTTTGATAATTTTAGTTTATTTTATCGTGTTTTCAATATTTTTTTAAACCAATTTTTCTAACCTCACACCTACTACATTAATTTTAAAATATCACTTAATTGCATCTCCTGTTATAAATGTTGCAAATTGAATCACTTATTTATTTGCAAAATACATCACACATAACATGAACTTCATATAAAAAAACATTTAATGTCTAACAACATTAATCTATCAACGATGCTTTATACAGTTATTAGGTAAAATTAATATCATTAATATTATGTTAATTGTTTTTCATTTAATTATAATCATGTAAAACATTAATCTTTTATTTTTGCCAAAGGTTTGCCAAATGATCCTACAGATGTTGATGACGGTGATGTACAGAACATACTTCATAAAAGTGATCAACCGCCTCATGCTACTGATCCAGGTTATTTATTTTTATATTTCTATTATATATTACTTATTTACACATAATTGGTGACTATATATAATTAAACATATGACATTTAGATATGTGTGTGTTTATATATATATATATATATGTAAATTTATATTTCATTAAACTATAACTATTTTTTTACAATAACAGTATTTCATTCTATTAGTATTAAAATATATTATACAAATATTATTCGAGCATATTTAATAATAAAACATAATAATGGTTCACCGTTACTTGCACATTACTTAGTAATCAGTCTATCCTTACAATGTTTATGGTTTCATGAATTTAAATTTAAATGGAATCAACATTTACTATTTCATTTTTATTTAGCTGCTGAAGAACTTGATCCAGTAACTATTTATGATGGTGCTCCACTCGTGGACATACCGGTGAATGATCAGGTTGTTATTGATGATTTTGGCGACGTTGATGATGATAATGTTATCACATTTGCTCGGGTCGCTACAACCCGTTTGGTATCTATCTTTTGTATAAATTTTTTACAATCAATTTATTAATGTTACTTGAAATATTATATAATTTTATTTGAGCTAACAAAATTTTTTTTCCAGAGGCTGCCTACCGCTGTTGTTAATGTCACTGATTTTGACAACAACCCATTCATTAACTTCCGGAATCTTCAAGGCGTTGTAAGTCAAGTGTTTCTTCGACCTGAACCCTCACGTAATTATATACGGTATGCTATCAGGTCTTGCGGTCGATTTCTGAAAGAGAATGGTATTGATAAAGGTGACAACTGCACATTCCAGTTCATAGTAAATGAAGGTATGTTGGTATTGACTGATGTCCACAAGGTATGATTAATACTTGTGACAAAATCCCCTTTTGGCCAAACAAAACTGTATACATTACGTTTCTATGGATTAGGTTTCAGCAAAACTTATTATGTAGAAACATATGGTTGGTACAACTTAGTTAGCAAACAAATTGGTACTATGATGTCACTTTTTGGTATAATATAGTCGTTATATATGATGCAGAATTATCTATTTAATGGATTAGGTTATGGCAATACTTATTATGTAGAAACTTATGCTTGGTGCAACTTTGTTAGCAAAGAAATTAGTACTATGATGTCACTTTTGGGTATATATGATCGTTATATATGATGCATAATTATCTATTTAATAGATTATGTTACGGCAATACTTATTATATAGAAACGTATGGTCGCTGCAAGTTACTTAGCAAACAAATTGGTAATGTGATGTCACTTTTTGGTATAATTGATCGTTATATATGACGCTGAGTATCTAATTTTATGTTTCTTTTATTTGTAGATAAATTTTATTTTGCATCTTTATAAATTTATGGATACATATGATGCTAAATTAATATTTAATATCTTATTTAATTGCCTTTTCTACTTTTCAATCGGTTTGCTTCATATTTGCCAACATTATATCTATTTTACCGATTGAGAAAATCAAATATTAAATATATTACTTTAATACTACTGATTTATTTCTAATTTTTGTTTAATTTATATTTTTTAAAATTTTATACATATTCTGTTTTTTAAAAGTCTGTTTATAATAAACAAACACTAATACTTATAGTATAATATCTTAAAATATCTTAATATAAATTATAATTAAAATTATATGTATAATATCTTAATATAAATTATAATTAATATTATAATTTATTCATTCATTTAACGTATTATACATAAACAAACACCAATACTTATAGTATAATATCTTAATATAAATTATAATTAAAATTTTGTTACTATCGATCGGCTAAAATTCATTCATTTAACGTATTATACATAAACAAACACCAATACTTATAGTATAATATCTTAACATATATTATAATTAAAATTATATTTACATAATACTTTATTAAATAAACAAAATTATAATATTTTAACCCTTTTCTCTATAATAGTGTATTTTTAAACGTTGTTTTAAAGCTTTTTTACATAATCTACCAAATTTTGTTAGTATTAGTTATTATATTTTTTAAAGTCTTCATTCTAACTATTTTTATTTTTTAATTGATTTTATACTTATATTTTATTTATTTTATATACTATTATATATTAAAAATTACCATAGTGACATAATGTAATGACATTAATTGATTCCAATCTACTTTAAAATTAGATGGTGCATTTATCATATAAATTTGTTTCTATTTTTTTAGTGATATATTAAATTCTAAAATAAATATATTTTGGTAAACTTCAATTCTATCCTGAATTATTTAAAATTTCATGTAATTATTAACTCTATTACCTTGCAAATTATAGCAATTCAAAAAATCAGAATTTTTATATTACCTTTTCCCATAAAATTTGTTTAAAATTCTGTTAATCTTTTTAACACTTTCAAATATATACAACTGTTGGTAACGTCTAAATTATTAATTGTTCTTTTTCCAGAAACCTAATTTCCCATTTATTCAATATTTTTATCAGTTAATAGAGTATATTACATTTAATTATACATAACTTTAGAATTTCATTGTTATTAATTGCCTTGAAAATATATAATTGACTTCACAATATATAATTGATTCTTTTTTTTACATGTAATCTTCTAATTCAAAATTGTATTTCTGTGTTTTGTTTTTACTATACATTTTTAGGAATGAAATCAATTTAATTTATTATGTTTCATTTTAAAAATTTAATCAACTTTTAGTAGATTCCGCATAACATATATATTCATAAATTAATTAAATACTTTCCACATTTGTTATCTTTAAAAATAGTATAAATTAAACCTCCTACCTTTTCAATTTTAAATTTATTAACACTATCAAATACAAACATTTTTCTTCACGGTACTATGTAAGTTCAATCCTAAGAGTTTCTGCATTTTTTATGTTTCATATTAATTAACATCATAAGTGTTTCTCATATTTTTTCTAATTTTTCAGTGTAATGGCATCCGCTAGAATAACTATGTTCAGAGATTTGAATGTTCTACAAGAGGAGTATACCATTAAGGTTCGAATCATTAGGCTTTGGACAAGAAAACTCTTCAAGGATCCAAGAAAGATTTACTCATTTGAGATGATACTTATGGATGAAAATGTAATCTCACAAGTTTATTTTATTATATTTAATTTTTATACTAACATTTATATTTTTATACTGTACATGTTAACATTATCATTATTTTCCTATTGTATCATGTTTAGGGTTCAAGAATGGAGGCTTCAGTGCAAAAGAAATACTGTTTTGGGTATGAGAATTTGCTGACAGAGAATCAGTGCTTACTTGTATTCAGGCCTTCTTTGGCTGCAAATGTATTGAAAAATAAAATTCTTAATACACCACATAAAATCTCTTTTAACGAAAAGACTGTTGTCATGAGTTGTTCTGATGCCGTTGGTTCCATGTATGGTTTTCAATTCACACCATTCTCTATCCTCAATCCTACTCATACGGAGGAGAATACTACCGTTGGTAAGTTCATTTTATGTTATTCTTTTTTAATTGTTGTTGTTTCTATTAGAGGTATTTTATTAATTTTAAGTAACTTATAACATTTTAATTTTGTTGTAGATATGCTGTTATGAAGTTTTTCCCAATTGATACATCACAAAATGCTGATGGAAAGATCACAAAAAGGCTAAATCTACAGCTTAAAGATTTAGAGTATACTTTTAATTTTCATAAATTTTTTGTTATATTTTATTTCTTTTTTTATCAAACTCGGAATTTATGCAATACTAATATAATATTTATTTTTTAAATAGGAACAACGAAATAACCGTCACACTTTGGGATAACTATGCTGACCAATTTCATAGTTTCGTATCGGAGAATCAAAGTGATAGAGATTTGGTAGTTATTGTGCAGTTTGGTAAATTTCGAACGTTCATAGGTACGTTCAAACTTTCATTTGTAAAAACGATTGAATTTATATTTATAACATTTTACACACATGAATATATTTATTTAATTTAAAAATTCTTATTATAATTAGTGCAGCCTATAATACTTACCAAACCCGTTTGTATTGTTAATTTACAGGTGCTAATCAAGTTTCAAATGCTTATAATGTCACTAAGCTTTTCATCAATGACTTAATCGATGAAATAACATCATTCAAGCAAAGGTTTTTAAAAAATTCTAACCTTATATATTTTTTTACTTGGAAAAATGTTTTGAATGCATTAATTATTTCAAATTTTAACATGTTTATTGTTGGTAATTGTTCTATATAATCTTATTTTTTAAATATTTATTTACATATATTATAGGTTTATCTCTCAATCGATGTCAGTTTCTTCATCTTCTCATTCCGGATTCTCTTCCTCTGTTATGACAACAATGATGGATGATTTTCTGGCCATCACTGAATTTGTCAATATTTGTGAGATCCATGATATCAAGACGGTAAATGCTATAATCTTTCCTTTCACATGAACTACTTATAAGTAATTCAAATTTAACACTTCAGAGTATTATGTTTTCCCATTTCAGCCAAAAGATGTTGTTCTACTAGGAACTGTTAAAGGTTTCTGTAATGATACTCCATGGTATTATGCCAGTTGTAGAAAATGCAAGAGTAAAGTTACCGAAAATGTTGTATGCACTCTTAAATCAGATGGGTCTGGTGATTTTGATGAGGTTACCATTATAGGATGTAAAGGTGCAGATTGCAAAGGACAAACTATTACACCCGTTCCAAGGTAATTTGCTATAAAAATCTATTTTTGTTTAAAATTTAAATTTTATTTATAATGTTGATTTCATTTACACACATTCATGATACAAATAACAAAGGTAATTAATTGTTTTGTTTTTTGTATGTTAACAAAGGTAATTAATTGTTTTGTTTTTTGTATGTTAGGTACAAAATAGCATTGCGAGTTCAAGATTCTACCGGTATTGTTTCTCTAACACTTTTTGACCGTGAAGCTTTTAGACTGCTTAAGATTTCAGCTAATCAATTGCTTGACAATAATGAAGAGGTATTAACTACGCAACTATACAGTTTATGCATTATGTATACATATTTACAAGTTATTTTTACCTTTTTTTTTCAGTATTCCGCGGAGGGTGTTATTCCTCTTGAGTTTAATTCATTACTTGACAGAACTTTTGCAATGAAAATCAAAGTTTCCGAGTACAACTTACAAACAAAAAAAGAATACTACACAATCTCCAAGTTAACTGATGATCCTGCTATTATGTTAGAGCTTGAGAAAAAATCTGAACACCTTCAGGTTACATATTTTTTTCCCTTCTTTATGATTTATTATATTTAACTTTTTTATTGAACGGATATGGTTTAACCATAAAAATCACATATTTATATCATAGCATCGGGATTCAGAATCAATGAATACAATATTAGTGGATTTTGAGACTGCACCTGTTGTTACTACTAAGGTTTTTTTTACACTTAATCTTTTCATAATTTAACTATTTATATCAAACAATAATTGTCATCATATCTAATTAAGTTAATCATTATTTAGGATTCTTTTTCTTGCACCGGAGATGAAGTAACACCGATATCAAAAAATGATAAATGCAATCACGTCTCACCAAAACTTGATGAAGCAACTCCTTCGTCTAATTTTCCAACTGAAGATCTTAAACGTAATCTTCAATCTATTTATGATGTCGACGAGTTTTCATCTCAATCCTCTTCAAAACCAAGAATGACCAGCAACAAAGATGAGGATGCCGTCCATTGCACAACAAAACTCTTAACCCCAAAAATTGAAAAATAGATGTTTTCTATAACACTTTTCGTTTGTTTCCTTTTATTTCGACAACATGTTTTTCTTTTCCATTGTTTCTGAATTAAGACAATCAGCGTTTTGTTTAATTATTATGATATCAAGTTTTAATGAATTTGGTTTATCATATAAATATTGCATTGTTTGTACGTTACATTTAAATTTAAATTGTTTATTTGCTATTATTTAATTAGATTCCATTATATACAATCATAAACATTGGTATCTATACAAACAAAAAATACACTTACAAATTAATATTGCAATAACAAACAATATTGTCACACTTGAAGCATTAAATATTAACGAAATTCATTGTATATTGTTCCTATATTTATATCAAATCGTTTAAACAAATTTAAAATTATCATATTAACTATACACATCTATTTGTATATAAATTAATACACATATTATATACAAAGACATCTATATCTAAGATATGCAAGTTCTTATTCGTATTTATGTAATTAACAATTGTCTTTAATCGTTTGCTCTCTTATATGTTATAGGAAATGGACGATAACTCCACTGTTGATTTGTTTTCACAACTTACTGAAAAAAACAAATGGTATAATCTATTATTTGTAAGTGTTGATTTTATTTGGCATGACATACAACAGAATAGATTGATTGTTGTTTTCCTTGATCATAAGGTAAATATTTTTTCCTTTTATATTCAACATCTAACATTTATAATTAATATTAAAATATATAAAATTTCTAATTTTCTAATTATTGTATGTTGTATTTATAGCGTAACAAAATTGCAGCTGTTGTTCCTGAACAACTCATAAAGTTGTACAACAACCGTTTCTTACTTGGTGGTCTTTTTTCACTAAATCTTTTTCAAATTGATGATTTTAATTATAATGAATATCCTAAATATCAAGGATACATTATTATTTGTAGTGAAAAAAAATTATCATAAACAAACACACAAAATTAGCCCCATTTTTAATCGCACCACCCAAAGACTTTATATTATATCCGTGGACACCAACCATACAATCTCTGTCTCATGACCGAAGAAACCAAAAGCTTTTTGTAGGTAAATAGTATCACAGTTTGATTATTAATTATATTATTTTAAAAAATGAATAATTTTTACCTATATAGCATTATATGTTTATTTGTGCAGATGTTCTTGGTCGAATAATATATGGAGAAAGAAAATGTGGTCGTAGTCATTTTAAATTATACCTACAAGATTACACGTTAGTATCTCTCTCCTTTAATTTATTAATAATCGTTTTCTCAATTCCCAATCACATATATATATACAGATATATATACATATACATACATACATATATATATATATATATATGTCTGTATGTATATATATATATATATGTATACATATATAATAATATTAATTCATCCTCAACTTTTAATGTTTTTTTTCTTAATTTCAGTGGTCATATAATTCAAATGTGTTTATATGACGATGCTGATACAAATTACTTACATGTTCGTAAAGCCATTTCAACCAAAAAAATTGCATATGCCTCTAATGTCAGATTGGTCCAGTTGACATCAGGTCATTATTGACTATATGTTACCTTTCATTATGTCGAAACATATTATATATATTTCTATTAATGTTCAAGTAATATGTTTTATCTCACAGTTAATATTTTGAAGTCGACTGAATTTACAAGATTTATAATTGAACCAAGCATTCCAGAAGCTCAGTATATTGGTGCTCCTTATCGATCCTGCAACCATTGTTCTTGTGCAACTTAATATTTAAATTGTTGCTTATACAACAACTCACACTTTATAATATTGTTTTGGATATTATTCACATATTAATATTTATCGTCCCATTTATCATATTTAAAAGGTAAACATCCTTATTATGCATTGTATTGTTACTAACTTTCCAAACACATGAAAATCTCTTTAATTTTATAAAATAATTACTCATAATTTATTAAAATACATGATATCTTTTCTATACTTTCAAGTTTTAAACAAACATCTTCATACTCTTCCTCCTTACTCTCATCAATTTATTTATTAAACTTATATCATCCATCAATTCTTTCAACATTCAACAATTTTCAAGATTTATATTTCAAAAATTCCAATACGACATATTGCAGCTTATATTATATAAATAAATAATTGTATGTTGTCGCATATGTTTTCATTTTATTAATATTACTGCTAACAATCTCAAACATAAATACAAAGTTTCCCAACATAAGAAAATAAAAATAACTTTACATTTTTTATAAAACAGGTACGTTCTCGCTTTCGTTTTCATTTAATTAATATTAATGCTTACGATATCAAACTATTATTTATGTCATTTGATTTTTTTCTTGATACAATTACACCATTCAAAAAAAAAATTCTCAAAAGTATTTGTTAATTTCTATTTAAAATCGAAAAAAAAGTTGTAATATTTGACAAATTTTAATAACAACTTTCCTAACTTTTGAAAATCCCATTAATTACAAATTAATTACAAATTAACTACACATAATTTCCTAAAATACATGATAATTATTTATTTATACCATAGAAGATGTACAAAAACATCTTCCTACTCATGCTCATTACTCTCACAATTTAAGTTCTTCAACTTATATCATCCATCATGTGCTTTCAACATTCAACCTTCTTCAAAATATAAATCACGCACTAAAAAGACTACGTATTCAACTTTACACTTTATATAAAACAGGTACGTTATCGCTTTCGTTTTCATTTAAGTAATATTACTGAGTACGATATTAAATTATTATGTATCCTATTTTATTATTCATCATATCGATTACAATCCACATATAAATTTTTAACAACAGTGGTTGTTAACTATTCTTTTAATAATATATTTTTTCACGTGAATGTAAACCGTTTTTAACCTTAAAGTTTTTTTTACATGTATATCATCCCATTTTTATGTAACTTGAAAATTATTAAATAAATGTTGTCATATTACAATTTTCTTATGTTGTAATTGAATTACATTATAGACAAGAATGAAATTATTTAAATTGTTTACTTAAAATCTTTTGTCTAAAAACACTCAAAATGTTGTAAAATGCTTATGATTTTATGGTAACACATTTGTATAAATTTACGCTTTATGAAACTTTTCTGAATTATTAAATTAATGTAACATCCTAAATATAAATTTTTATTGATAACCATCCTAATTAACCGTTCCTTTCAATTAATGTTCAATTTCCATTAATATTGTATGAAATGAAAAAGGAAGTTACGTAAAATATCTAAAACACATTGATTTTACACTGTACAAACATAAAAAATATTAAAATAAATTAAACCTATTACTATATTTCACAAGTAAGAAAATATAATCTTGGTTGACACATTCTCTTTATTGTATACTGAAATACTTCTTTACTATCATCATTGCCTACATTCATATAAATTTGTTAAAAACGTATGCAAGTGAACAGAAAATGACAAAAAGATTGAACCAAGCATTGCAGAAGGTCAGTATATTAGTGCTCCTTATCGATCCTGCAACCATTGTTCTTGTGCAACTTAATATTTAAATTGTTGCTTATACAACAACTCACACTTTATAATATTGTTTTGGATATTATTCACATATTAATATTTATCGTCCCATTTATCATATTTTAAAGGTAAACATCCTTATTATGCATTGTATTGTTACTAAATTTCCCAACACATGAAAATCTCTTTAATTTTATAAAATAATTACTCATAATTTATTAAAATACATGATATTTTTTCTATACCTTTCAAGTTTTAAACAAACATCTTCCTACTCTTCCTCCTTACTCTCATCAATTTAAGTTATTAAACTTATATCATCCATCAATTCTTTCAACATTCAACAATTTCAAGATTTATATTTCAAAAATTCCACTACGACATATTGCAGCTTATATTATATAAATAAATAATTGTATGTTGTCGCATATGTTTTCATTTTATTAATAATACTGCTAACAATCTCAAACATATTATGTATGTCATGTAATCATCATAAATTACAAGCCTCAAATAAAGATTTAACAAAACTATATCTTAACTTATTTAAGATATATCAAATTCAAATGATAATTGACAAATTAAATACAAAGTTTCCCAACATAAGAAAATCTCAATAACTTTACATTTTTTATAAAACAGGTACGTTCTCGCTTGCGTTTTCATTTAATTAATATTAATGCTTACGATCTCAAACTATTGTTTATGTCATTTGATTTTTTTCTCGATACAATTACACCATTCAAAAAAAATATTCTCAAAAGTATTTGTTAAATTCTATTTCAAATCCAAAAAAAAAATTATAATATTTGACAAATTTTAATAACAACTTTCCTAACTTTTGAAAATCCCATTAATTACAAATTAATTACAAATTAACTACACATAATTTCCTAAAATACATGATAATTATTTATTTATACCATAGAAGATGTACAAAAACATCTTCCTACTCATGCTCATTACTCTCACCAATTTAAGTTCTTCAACTTATATCATCACTAAAAAGACTACGTATTCAACTTTACACTTTATATAAAATAGGTACGTTATCGCTTTCGTTTTCATTTAAGTAATATTACTGAGTACGACATGAAATTATTATGTATCCTATTTTATTATTCAATTAGTGTTTAATTTCCATTAATATTGTATGAAATGAAAAAGGAAGTTACGTAAAATACCTAAAACACATTGATTTTACATTGTACAAACATAAAAAATATTAAAATAAATTATACCTATTAATATATTTCGCAAGTAAGAAAATATAATCTTGGTTGACACATTCTCTTTATTGTATACTGAAATACTTCTTTATTATCATCATTGCCTACATTCATATAAATTTTGTTAAAAACGTATGAAGTGAACAGAAAATGACAAAAAGATTGAGCCACCATATTTCACCGTCTCCATCGTCAAATCCAGTAAATAATTTTCATCAAAGTAAGTAATTGATATTTATTTATATTACTATTAAATTTTCATTCATAAAAGATTATAAACATGCTATCTCAATTTATGTTATTTTATTGCAGGTCAAATGGAGAGAACACCATTATCTGACATTTCAAATGGTAGTGTTAATGTTAAATACAAAAAAATGTGCTATTTTGTTTATATAAATTTAAATTATTCATAACAATATAAATTGCGAATTAGATATATATATGTAGAATAAATTAATAAAAATTAGATATACATGTACAATAAATACGTTTCTTGTATTATATACAATTTCTTTATTCATATTCATTTTTTATTTTTGTTTCTATATACAAGTTTCATATCACTATTAATTGCAAGTGAGATATGTATATGTACAAAAATTAATTACCAAAGATCCTTTATAACTTTTTACGAAAATAAAATACAATTTACTATATTTAATTTAACTAATAACACGATTCATATTCAGTATTTTATGTCATATTATCATAAATGAATCCATACATAATCTTACATTTTTTAATCTTAATCTTAGCTCAAAATTCCACTCATCATACATCTGCTGAAAGACAAAAGCTTAGAAAATTATATTTGGACAACAAAAGATTAGAAAAAACTTCTGCGTCGAACATACAGAACATGGACTGTCAATCAATCATTCAACTGTCTTCCTCCACCCAATATCCTAACAACAAACAAATTTGTGACAGTAAGTTATTAATTCATTTGTTATCATTATCATAATTTTATTTATAAAATTTATGAAAAAACAATTAAACATCATTTTCATTTTGTCTCTTTCTTATTCCAGATCACTCAACAAGAATACCATTTTCAGACATTTCTAATGGTAAGTTTAAATTGATTCCCATAAAAGCATTATACTTTATACACATTACCACGACTATATTACTCGTATATTATTTTAAAACAATATATTCACATGGACATATATAATATTTGATTTATATTATAATAGATTAATTATAACTGTATGTAATACTTACACGTAATACATTATTCTTATTCTTTTCTTGAATATGTATTAGTATAAATAAACACACACATATATACATACCAAATATTATACATATATATATAATATAAATATATATATATATATATATATACCAAATATATATATAATATATATATATATATATATATATATATATATATATATATATATATATATATATATATATATATATATATATATATAAACAATCTATATCTCTCTATATACACACACACAACACATATATTTATACACACACTTGTGTGAAAAAACATTTCATTCACAAATATAATTATCAAATATATTCAATATTAAAAGTAATTTAAACAAATACTATTCTTAAAAAATATCAGACCTACATTATATTATATTTTTGTTTTTGTATCAGAATTATTCCACAAGTAATTACTTTTTTATAAACCATTATGTAGGTGCTCAAATATTCAATCAACATAACACTGTTGAAAGGCGTAAACTTAGGAAATTACACTTGGATAAAAAGAGACTACCAAAGGTTACTACTTCAACATATTTTTCCAATAATTCACCATCCTCTTCAGTATGTACTTCCACTCCATCCAACCTACCAACTTCAACACATCCATCTAACCCAAATGTTCATAACACAACATACACGTGTACGCATCCGTTGTATAATAAAACTCCAGGTCAGTTATTTAAATGTTTTGTTTCTCAATGCTACAATTTTCGAACATGATATTGTCCGTAATACGCCAACATACATTCAATTATTTTTTTTATATTTAATTAACCATATTATTTGCAGGATCTACTAACAATACCAATGTGAAATATGGTTCATCATCATCTACTAACATATATCCTATTTCCTCTCCTATCATGCCATCTACATATACATCATCAGGGACACAAATTTCTTCTCTAAGGAAATTATCATCAGGGAAACGTAACATATTAAGAAAGTCAAGGATAACATCTCCTATACCAATGTCAGATTTAACTATTGATGCAGAGGATGAACCGAACACATGTATTAAGGACCCATTTAATGGAATATCTGAAGGTATTTTAAACATAATTTAATATGAAATTATTTGAAACTCATTTTCATACGACCGTTATTATTTTATTAACATATATTATATATATATGTGTGTGTTTGTGTGTGTTTGTGTGTATATATACACACCCATATATATAATTATATATAAATTGAAATTCATTCATTTATATGTTTTGTTGTCGTACTGATACCATTTATCCATCAGATTACTTAGATCATGGAGACCAAACGCTCAAATGCGAGGTTTGTAACGCTAAACTTTGGAACCAAGAAGGAAAGAATCAAAGAAAACATAACGGTAGAAAATCTTATTTGTTATGTTGTTATTATGGAAAGGTTGAACTTCCGGATTACAAACAACCAAGGGACACTTATGAAAATCTTTTCCGTTGTATGGATCCTAAAAGCAAATATTTCATGAACAATATTAGACTTTACAATTCTATGTTTTCTTTCACATCCATGGGAGGCAAGATTGATTCATCGATTAATAGAGGCAACGCTCCTTTTATATTCAGACTAAGTGGGCAGAACTATCACAGTATGGGTAGTCTTCTACCAGTTACTGGATCAAGACCGAAGTTCTCTCAATTGTATATATATGACACTGAAAATGAGTTGGTTAATAGAAAAATGTTATTTGGGTACGTTATACATCAATATATGTTGTTTATATATTTTACAATAAATATTCATTAAATGTTTTATGTTTAATATGCATATTTATTTCAGTGATTCGTCCAAAAAAATTGCATCCGCTCAAGATGATCAAGATCTACAAATAATACAAGAACTAAAGTCTATGCTTGATTCGGATAACCAATTAGTTAAGATTTACAGGATGGTGAGAGATTCGTTCAACGACAATCCCCATGTCAACCTAAAGCTACGATTAATTGGTAAGAGGAACAAAGATGGTAGGACATATAATTTACCAACTGCTTCTGAGGTTGCTGCCTTGATCGTTGGTGACATTTCGGATTGTATCGATAGGCGTGATGTTATTGTTGAAACTCAAAATGGAATTCTTAGACGTATCAGTGAACTTCATCCTTCATACCTTCCTTTGCAGTATCCATTGCTTTTTCCATATGGTGATGATGGTTATAGGGTTGACATTCTTCACAGAAACGTTGGTACGTCAAACAGTAAAAAAAGGGAAAGGTTATCAATGAGAGAATTTTTTCATATCGTGTCCAGGATCGTGTCAACAGCTTCTCATTGATTCTAAATTCTAGAAGACTTTTCCAACAGTTTTTAGTCGACTCATACACTATGATTGAGAGTGAAAGGTTAAACTTCATACGTACTCAACAAAAGGTTCTACGTAGTGAATCGTACGATACTATTTGCAAAGAACGGGACAAAGGAGTTGAATCTATGGCTGATGTTGGTAAACGTGTTATACTACCATCATCTTTTACTGGTGGTGCTCGGTACATGATGCAAAATTATCTTGATGCTATGTCTCTGTGTAAATGGTATGGATATCCAGATTTCTTCATCACTATTACTTGTAACCCAAAATGGCCTGAAGTAAAAAGATTTCTCACGGACACGACATTGAAACTAGAAGATAGGCCCGACATACTTTGTCGGTTGTTTAGACTTAAACTTGATTCAATTATAAAAGATCTAAAGGATAAATCGGTATTCAGATCAGTTTCTGCAGGTATGCTTTCTAAAACCTTTTAAACTAATTATATTTATATATATATACACACACACATCATATTATTGCTTGCATTCGAAATACATATATATTTTTTTATATAATCTTTTATTTTACATTATGAATTATGAATTTATGTAACACCCGACCTCTCACACCAACAATATTGTCCGCTTCGCCCACGAGGAGCTCACGGATTTGCTTTTGGTTGCCCGGGTGAAAACTTCCCAGGGAGGTCACCCATCCCTGGATTGCTTCCACCTGAGCACGCTTAACTGTGGAGTTCTCCTCTCATCCACAGCCAATACGCCCAAAACGCGTTGTTGATATTAGAGGCCAGACATTCCTTATGAACAGGAATCTCTCCTGTCCACGGCCGATGTGGGATATGTGTAGGGTGTCACAAGCACCCCCTGTTTGGACTCATCGTCCTCGATGAGCCCGAGAAGTCACCATCCTTGGTGAGGTATGTCCCACACCCCGAACGGCACAGGAGTGGCTCTGATACCAATCTGTCACACCCTCAAAATCCGCGTGCGGAGTTCTACCGCGAGGCGTGTGAACAAACCAGGATCACAGTCAATAGTTACTTGGTGGAATGCGCAAGTGCAAATGCTAGGGCAAGCCATGGCAGATCAACTCCCGTGGAACGAGTTCAAAGATATGATGATTGAGGAATACTGTCCACGAAGCGAAGTACAAAAACTTGAAGTGGAATTCTGGCAGCTGAAGATGCAAGGATCAGAAATTGAGACTTATACCACAAGAACTCATGAGCTGGCCACTCTATGTCCAGGAATGGTAAACGAGATGCACAAGAGAGTGGAACACTACATCCGAGGATTGGTGCCAGAGATTAGGAGTATGGTTACTTCCTCAAACCCGGCTACTATCCAGCAAGCTATCCGCCTAGCCCACAAACTGACTGATGAAGCTGTGGTGGAAGGACGATTACCAAAACGGGGCGCTGCGGCGAGCGTGTCCGACAACAAGAGAAAGTGGGATACCTCTAACAACACCAACAACAACAATAGAACATCATCGTCCGGTGGTCAACATCAGCAACAAACACCACAACAACAACACAGGAGGTTCGACAACAATCGTAACTTCAACCAGTCAGCCTCGAACAATCAAGGATCGAGCAGTTATGGTGGTAAACAGCCGAGGTGCCCACGGTGCAACTATCATCATGTTGGAAGATGTGACAATTACAAGTGTCAGCGGTGTGGTAAAATGGGACACTTGGCTAAGGATTGCCGTGGTGAGTTGGTTAGGAAGCCACAGCAAACTCAGGAGACTCGAAAGGGTTGCTTTGAGTGTGGGAAAGAAGGGCACTACAGGAACAACTGCCCGCAGCTGAGGAAGAACGGTAATGGCACTGGCCAAAACAACAACAATCAAGGCAACAACAACAACAACAATGGTAACGGTGGTAACAATAATGGAGCCAAAGGGAGAGCCTTCGTCATTGGCTCAGGTGAGGCTCTAAATGATCCTACAACTATTACTGGTAGATTTTCTGTCAATGGATGTTTTGCTACGATACTGTTTGATACTGGGGCCGATAGGAGTTTTATATCCTTAAAAGTTCTGTAATTTTCTAAGTGATATTCCTTCTGCCTTAGAATCCAAATATACCGTAGAATTGGCCGACGGTAAACAAATCCATGTAACACACATTCTTAGAGATTGTAAGATAGAACTCGCTGGTCATACTTTCGCTATAGATCTTATGCCTGTTACACTAGGAAGTTTCGACGTTGTGGTAGGCATGGATTGGCTCTCTAATAAGCAAGCGGAAGTCATATGCCATGAGAAGATCATACGAATCCCTGTTGGTGATGAAATTTTTACAGTCCGAGGCGATAGGAGTGGTGCAGTAATGGGTATTATCTCTTACATGAAGGCGCAAAAGTTGTTACGAAAAGGGCGTGTGGCTATTCTGGCACTCGTCACCGACAAGCAGTCCGAGGAAAAGAAAATAGAAGACATTCCCGTGGTAAGAGATTTTCCAGAGGTGTTTCCAGAGGATCTTCCTGGACTACCACCTCATCGCCAAGTGGAATTTCAAATCGAACTGACTCCCGGTGCAGCCCCGATTGCTAGAGCACCTTATCGATTAGCACCAAACGAACTACAGGAGTTGTCATCACAACTTCAGGAGCTTTTAGATAAGGGCTTTATCCGACCTAGCTCATCACCTTGGGGAGCCCCTGTTCTCTTTGTTAAGAAGAAGGATGGCACTTTCCGAATGTGCATCGATTATAGAGAATTAAACAAAGTCACAGTCAAGAACCGATATCCTCTACCTCGTATCGACGACTTGTTTGATCAGCTTCAGGGATCGAGCTATTATTCGAAGATCGATTTGAGGTCTGGTTATCATCAACTCCGAGTCCGTGAGGAGGACATCTCCAAAACCACATTCCGTACTCGTTATGGTCATTACGAGTTCTTGGTCATGCCTTTTGGATTGACTAATGCACCTACGGTATTCATGGACCTCATGAATCGCGTGTGCAAACCCTATCTCGATCAGTTTGTTATTGTGTTTATCGATGACATACTGATATACTCTAAGACCAAGGAGGACCACGAAGGACATCTACGATTGATCTTGGAATTATTGAAGAAGGAGCAACTGTACGCCAAATTCTCTAAGTGTGACTTCTGGAAACGTGAAGTGCAATTCCTAGGTCATATCGTTAATGAGAAGGGAATACATGTTGATCCTGCAAAGATTGTGGCGATAAAGAATTGGGCTACACCTAAGACACCGACTGAGATAAGGCAATTCTTGGGGTTAGCAGGATATTACCGACGATTCATAGAAGGATTCTCTAAAATCGCACAACCTCTCACAGCCTTGACCCACAAAGGAACGACATATAAATGGGGTGAAAGTCAAGAGGCGACTTTTCAGCTATTGAAACAGAAACTCTGTAGTGCACCGATATTGGCACTACCAGAGGGGACAGATGATTTCGTGGTGTATTGTGACGCATCCATTCAAGGATTGGGTTGTGTCCTGATGCAGCGAGATAAGGTGATAGCTTACGCCTCGAGACAACTGAAGATTCACGAGAAAAACTATACCACCCATGATCTGGAATTGGGTGCAGTGGTTTTTGCCTTGAAGATTGGAGACACTACTTGTACGGTACCAAATGCACTATCTATACCGATCACAAGAGTCTTCAGCACATCTTTGAGCAAAAGGAATTAAATATGCGGCAACGACGGTGGTTAGAGTTACTCAATGATTATGACTGTGCAATCAAGTATCATCCGGGTAAGGCTAATGTGGTAGCCGATGCCCTTAGTCGTAAGGAAACCCTAAAGCCTCGTCGAGTGCGCGCATTCCAAATGACTATCCACTCTGACCTACCAGCACAAATCAAAGCTGCTCAATCTGAGGCCTTGAAGACGGAGAATCTCAAAGCGGAATACATGCGAGGCATGGAGAAGCAGTTGGAGGTTAAAGCTGATGGAATCCGTTATTTTATGAAACGGATCTGGGTACCACAGTACGGGAATTTGCGACAGCTGATAATGGATGAAGCTCATAAGTCATGTTACTCTATTCATCCAGGTTCAGACAAGATGTATCAGGACCTGAAAGAATTTTACTGGTGGCCGAAAATGAAAGCGGAGATAGCCATGTATGTAAGTAGATGCTTAACTTGTTCCAATGTTAAGGTGGAATACCAGAGACCATCCGGTTTACTTCAACAACCGGAAATTCCAGTGTGGAAATGGGAGCAGATCTCCATGGACTTTATCACGAAGTTACCTAGGACTCCCAGCGGATGCGACACCATTTGGGTTATAGTAGATCGCTTAACAAAATCCGCACACTTTCTGGCAATCCGAGAGACTGATCGAATGGAGAAGCTGACACGTATCTATTTAAGGGAAATAGTCTCTCGGCATGGCGTGCCGATATCTATCATTTCTGATCGTGACGCTCGGTTCACTTCTCATTTCTGGCAATCATTACAACGATCATTGGGAACACGGCTGGATATGAGTACCGCGTATCACCCGCAAACCGATGGTCAAAGTGAGCGTACGATCCAGACACTGGAAGACATGTTGCGTGCCTGTGTAATTGATTTTGGCAGCAGCTGGGAAACACATTTACCATTGGTTGAGTTCTCCTATAATAACAGTTATCATACCTCAATCAAGGCAGCTCCATTTGAGGCATTATATGGGCGTAAGTGCCGGTCACCTATTTGTTGGGCAGAAGTTGGGGAAAGTCAACTTACCGGTCCTGAACTCGTGCACGAGACGACTGAGAAGATCGTACAGATCCGTAATCGTATGGCAGCAGCGCGAGATAGACAGAAAAGTTATGCTGACAAGAGACGGAAACCTCTAGAGTTCCAAATTGGCGACAAAGTGTTATTAAAAGTCTCACCGTGGAAAGGCGTAGTTCGGTTTGGCAAGCGAGGAAAGCTGAATCCGAGGTATGTTGGACCATTTGAGATACTGGAAAGAATAGGTCCAGTGGCCTATCGACTAGCCTTACCTGATTCACTAAGTGGAGTCCATAATGTGTTTCACGTTTCAAACCTAAGGAAGTGTTTAGCCGATGAATCACTTGTTGTACCTTTAGAGGAACTACAAGTAGATGAGAAACTCAGGTTTATCGAGGAACCAATCGAAATCATGGATAGGGAAGTTAAACGGCTTAAGCATAGCAAGATTCCAATTGTTAAAGTTCGATGGAACTCCCTGCGTGGTCCTGAGTTCACTTGGGAACGAGAGGACGAAATGATGCGCAAGTATCCTAACCTATTCAAGGATGCTGCCAGTACATCTTAATTTTCGGGACGAAAATTCCTCTAACAGGGGGATGATGTGACAACCCGAAAATTTTCATGATTTAATAAAAATTTTTTTTTTATATTTTTATTATTATTTAATGATAATGTTAATAATAATAAAAATAATAACAATAATAATAATAATATTATTATTAAAGATAATAATATTAATAATGATAATAATGAAAACAATAATAATAATAATAATAGTAATAATATTACTATAATAATAATTTATAAAAAAATAATTTATTAAAATGGATTTATAAGTCCAGGGGGGATTTTGTAATTTCCAAAACTTGTTTTAAAAACTTAAAATACAAAATTTAAACATTTTAAAACCACAGGGACCATTCTGTAAATTAATTAAACCCAACCCCCGCCCGTCTCCCCTTCGATTTTCCGGCCGGTTCTCCGGCGACACTCCGGCAGCCCCAAAAGCCAACCATATCACGATTATAATGCAATCCACTATCCCGACACCTTCTAGAGGATGGATCGAACTCGGGGACCATTTCAATTTGATAATTCAAGTCGGTGTGGTGTGTTTACCACTAAACCGAATTTTTCGGCCGACCCACTCACCATAAACGCACCAACAGGCTATTTTATTCCAATTAATCGAACGGGAAGTACTATATAAGCATCCCTAAACTAATGGTACATTCACACACCTCTCAAACACTTGAAATCGATCAATTTGATTCCCTCATTGCCGCGGACTTGCAACCGATCGTATACCCACTGTAGAACCTCGAAACAGGTACTTAAACACACCATTGTGTTCGTTTTTACAAGGGGAACAATAACCCCATGAGTTCTGATGCAATCGAAATCGATTTGGCTTTCGATTTGGTTGAGGATCGAACCTGGGGTTTTCTTGGTGATTTGGGATTACTGAGTTAAAGTTTAAAAGAATTAAATGTGGGTTTTAACCGCGGCCTGGTGCCTTGGTTTACTGGTTGGTGTGTTGTGATGGTGAGCCGGAGGTCAGGGGTTCGAACCCTGCCCCCAACACATTTTTTTTAAAAGCCTTTTTAAGTGTCCCAAAAATACAGAAAAATTATTAAAAATTATAAAATAATTTTTACAAACTTTGGTAATTTTAGAAAGTATATAGTTAATTTCTGGAAATTTATTTCTTTAAACCTTATTTATTTATTTATATAAATAATTATTACATATGTAATAAATTGTAATCTTTATACAAATGGATTCTTAATAGTAATTTAAACCATTAAATTATTAATGGACATTATAATAACTATGGATTAATCCTAAATGCAAAATTTGATTTTATAAATATTTATAAAATCTTACAAAATTAAATATAAATTTATATAACTAAATAATGTTTATAATTTATTTAGAATATAATGATAGGTTAAAATCATTATTAAGATGATCAAATTTTATGAAATATAAATCTTTAGTTATTAAAACAAAATAACTAAATGATTGAATTATATGTTTATAACCAATTTCCGAGAACCAAATCCTAAATCAATTGAACACCAAGTTCAAAGATCTAACTTATTTAGGTTATAAATTTGTATGTATTTACTTATGTGAATTATAATTCCTTAGGAGCAATTCACTAGCTTATCAACATCACACGAGAATATTGAGGTGAGTTCAAGCCGCACTATTTTACTAAATCTCTTTTGGGTAAGTTCATTTTATAAAAACTCTTTTGGGAAGATAGCATACTGGTAATGTTACAAACGTTTTCATTATATATTTAAGATGTGTATGATATTAATATAGTGCTGTTTATCATTATAAAAGTCCTCACACTTTCGAATTGTTAATATTGGATAGCGGGGAAAGTTGGGTAGTACTACTGGGTGTGACGGCCCCACCTGTATGACTCGAGGTCAGTCGGGTGCAATTTGTCCTATGAACATTAGTCACGATATGACATCGTGGCTGGAGGCAAACATAACACAGTCAGCTTCAATGTCGAAATCACTATTTAATATCGTTTGGGAAGTGGCTAGCTAGCCATTACAATGCACATGCTTAAATATACGCTATTGTTAAACTGTGACGTTTAACTGTAAACTCTTGAACTGATCAACCGTTGGGTTGATACACGCTATTGTTAAACTGGGATGTTTAACTGCAAACTCTTAAACTGATCAACCGTTGGGTTGATGCACGCTATTGTTAAACTGGGATGTTTAAACGCAAGCTCTCGAACTAATCAACCATTGCGTTGATTACACTTTTGTTAAATTGTTATGATTAAACTCAAACTCTTGAACTTACCAACCATTGGGTTGATATACACTTTTGTTAAACTATTATGTTTAAACGCAAACTCTTGAACTCACCAACCGTGTGTTGACTTTTAGTATGCTATTCTCAGGTCATTAAATCTGGACTGCTGTTAGGAGCACTACACGGGTCAAGCATGCATCCTAACGCTTAAACAATGATATATAAATGTTTATCTTTATATTTTGGGTTTGTTTTATTTGTTTAAACGCTTCCGCATGTATTACAAAGTTTGAACTTTGGTTTGTTATGTTAAACGTTGCATATAGAGTCGTTCCAAGTAACTATTGACTGTGATCCTGGTTTGTTCACACGCCTCGCGGTAGAACTCCGCACGTGGATTTTGAGGGTGTGACAATTTATAATGATAATTTTTTTTCTATCTAAACAGTTGTTTACACAGTTGAATTTCAAAAACGGGGACTGCCTCATGCCCATATATGTATATTCATTAACAATCAACACAAGCTTCATACGGTAGATGATATAGATAAATTTATTTCTGCTGAAATTCCTGACAAGAATGAAGATCCCGAGTTATATGATCTGGTAACGGAATTTATGATACACGGTCCATGTGGTAATGCTAATCCAAAATGTCCTTGCATGGTAGATAAAAAATGCTCCAAAAATTATCCAAAGAATTTAACGAAAGCACGTCTACTGATTCAAATGGTTTTCCGTTGTATAAAAGAAGAGATACTGGAAATTTTGTTGAAAAATCAGGTGTAAAGCTGGACAATAGGAGTGTTGTTGCGTATAACAAACACCTTCTAAAAAGATACCAAGCACATATTAATGTCGAATGGTGTAATCAAGCAGGATCGATAAAGTACTTATTCAAGTATATAAATAAAGGACCTGATAGGGCTACTGTTGCAGTTATTGATCCAAACAATGATACCGGCCATGATAACAATGTTGATGAGATCAAAGAATACTATGATTGTAGATATATATCTGCATGTGAGGCTTCATGGAGAATTTTTGGTTTTGATGTACATTACCGTTATCCATCTGTTGTCAGGTTGCCTTTCCATTTGCCAAACCAACAACAAATCATGTACGGTGTTGATGATGATATAAACAACGTACTAAAGAAACCATCTGTTGGATGTACAATGTTTTTATCTTGGATGGAACTAAATCGTTCGGACCACGAGGCACATAAGTTAACATATGTCGAATTCCCTACTAAATTTGTATGGAAAGCTGACCAAAAATGTTGGGCTCCAAGAAAACAAGGCTTTTCAATTGGTAGAATTCACTCAGTATCTCCTTCTCTTGGTGAGGCCTATTACTTACGCATTCTTCTTAACAAAGTGAAAGGACCCAAGTCGTTTGATGATATTAAAACAGTTAACGGAGAAATATTTTCAACATTTCGAGATGCATGTTATGCACTTGGTCTTTTAGATGATGATGCAGAATATATTGATGCAATTAAAGAGGCGAGTCATTCTGGATCTGGTTTCTATGTCCGTACTTTGTTTTCAACAATGTTGTTATCAAATTCTTTAGCAAGGCCGGATTATGTATGGAATAGTACGTGGGAATACTTATCAGACGGAATTCTTTATAAGCAACAAAAGATCTTGAGGTTACCGGGTATTACTTAACATCTATGAACCTTTTTGTCTATTAAAAAAACATATACAAATGTTCATATATTTACTTAAAAAAATTAATTTGTTACATATTACATTTTATACTTTTCTTAACTTATTTTAGTTGTCAATAATTTTTGACATTTTCTATTACTGTATTACAGGTTTGTCTCTATCTGAGAATCAGATCAAGAACCTTACATTGTTTGAGATCGAAAAGTATTTGTTATGGAACAATTCAACACTAAGGTCATTTACAAGTATGCCTTACCCGGATAATGATTGTTTGTCTTCTTCGAATAATCGCTTAATTAGCGAGGAGTTATTGTATGATGTTGCAAAGGAGATGAGTGAATTTGAAAAACTCCTTAATTCTTTAACCGATGAACAACGACTGGTTTATAATGAAATCATGACTGCTGTTGAAATAAATAAAGGAGGTGTTTTTTTTGTTTATGGATATGGCGGAACCGGTAAAACATTTTTATGGAGAACATTGGCGATATCAATAAGGTCTAAAGGTGAGATTGTATTAAACGTAGCATCTAGCGGAATAGCATCTTTGTTGCTTACAGGAGGTCGTACTGCACACTCAAGATTCCATATTCCATTGAATGTAAACGAGGATTCAGTTTGCCATATAAAACCAAATAGTGAAATTGCTCATCTACTAAAGCAAACTAAATTAATTATTTGGGATGAAGCGCCCATGACTCACAAGCATGCTTTTGAAGCGTTAGAGAGGACGATGAATGATGTATTAGCTAAAGATACCTCTGGACCTTCAGATATGTTATTTGGTGGTAAAGTTTTTGTTTTTGGTGGTGATTTTAGACAAATTTTACCTGTTGTTCCAAACGGTACTCGACAGGAGATTGTAAATGCATCATTAAGCTCATCATACATTTGGGATAAATGCAAGTTACTTACTTTAACAAAAAACATGAGACTAAAAGCAGGCACAGAAGATGATGACAACGAACAAATCAAAGAATTTGCTACATGGCTAATTGATATCGGAGAGGGTAACATTGGTGGTTATAATGATGGTGAGGCTACTATTACTATACCAAATGACCTCCTAATACATGATGATGTCGATCCTTTATCAAGTCTGATTCATTTTGTCTACCCATCAATGTTATTGAAATACAAAGACAAAGATTATTTTCGTGACAGAGCAATTCTAGCACCTAAAAACGAAGTCGTTCATGAAATAAATGATCATTTGCTTTCACTTTTCCCGGTGATGAGGTAGAGTATCTTAGTTCGGATAGCATATGTCAAACTGAACATTTTAATAATATGTCACATCAAGATTTATATTCACCGGATTTTTTGAATGGACTTAAGATATCCGGGTTACCAAATCACAGGTTAGTATTGAAAGTTGGTGTTCCGGTCATGCTTCTACGTAATATTGACCAGCAAAATGGCCTTTGCAATGGTACTCGGCTGCAAATTGTTTCTTTAGGAAAACGGGTTATTGAAGCAGAGATAATATCAGGAAGTAATATTGGTTGGAGAACATTTATTCCAAGAATAAATCTCGTGCCATCTGATAAAAAAATTCCTTTCAAGTTTCAAAGAAGACAATTTCCACTTACTGTTTGCTTTGCAATGACGATTAACAAGAGTCAGGGACAATCGTTGTCAAGAGTAGGTTTGTATCTTAAAGAACCTGTTTTCACTCATGGTCAGTTATATGTTGCTTTGTCAAGGGTGAAGACGAAAGACGGGATTAAATTATTAATCTTAGATCAAAATGGTAACATTACCAACGAAACACAAAACGTTGTATACAAAGAAGTGTTCAGAAATCTATGAGAAACTTTTGTTTGTACGTTTGCTCTTTTAAATTAATGTTTTGGAATTTGCAACTTATTGATCTTACTTTTTATTACGCTTAATAAGTAATTAATTTTAAATAACATTGTAATTATTTAAACCACCCGTGTAGTACACGGGCTCTAACCTAGTAATAAATAATAAGTAAATGGGTGTGCCACGTGTCATCACCCCATTCATTCTCATATAATTTTTTCCGCATCTCTCTGCTAATAAATAACCGTATTAATTACTAATAATATTATCTATTTATTTTTACATTAATTAGTTTTTTAATAGATTAAGAAAGAGAACCTTTTATTTATGTTATTTCTATAGAGGTAGTTTTTTATAAAAAGAATTTTTTCTAAAAAATAAAACTATTTTTATGTAATATTTTAAGATTGGTTTTTTTAAAGTAAAGTTTTTATAAAACAAAATAATTAAAATAAGGAGTTATAGTAAGGAAATTTTTAAAAAACAAAATGTTTTTAAAGTAAAGTTTTTATAAAACAAAATGTTTAATTTATCTTTCAAAAAAACAAAAGAAAAAATTAAAAGTTTCATATTATTGTTTTATTATTTGTAGTTATTACTCATACATTATTTCAATCATATCATGTCTTAGTCTATTTTTTTATAGTTAACAGTTTTTATTGTATTTAATATTTTATTTATTCAACCCGTGTAATACACGGGTTTACTAAAGGTAGTACGTTATAAAAGAAAGTAAATTAACAATGACAATATTTTCCTCCCTCATACCTGAAACTTTTATAACAAGTATACATATTATTACTATTGTATATGACCATTATTGTGCATGTTTTCTCACAAACGTATCTACTTTGATAACCTTAAAAAAGATTGTACATCAACGGCATAATTTAGAAACCAAAATTATCAATTCAACCAGGATTATTTTTAGCAAATTACAACATATTAACTGATTCAAGTTTTCTATATATATCTCAACAACCTTTTTGCGATATTGAAAGATTTGTGGAGATCTTGAATGAGTCTCGATATTAAGAACGTGTTTGGATATTAAGCGGTTTCATTTTGGTTCAACAATTCATGGGGTAGATGGATTTTAATGGTAGATGGATTCTAATTAATGGGAGATTTCAACGAAGTAAGATTTGAAGAAGAGAGGATAAATTAATTCTACAACAGCTAGCTGGCTCAAAAACCCACCCGGGCTTAGAAAAGATTATGAATGAGATATGGGATGACATCGCGAATGAAGGGGGAAGGACGTACGGTACATTGGTTCGGTGCTGAGAATTGAATAATAAAAGCGAAAATTTAAGTGTGGATCGAGGAGGGACATGGCAGTAAAAGATCGAGCCTAGGATGAAACATATATACAATAAGCTAGGCGCTATCCAGGTTAGAGGGGATAGAAAAGATGGCCGAATCAAGAACATTAACTGAGGAAGAGAAGGAGGTAAGAATTGGATAATAGGGATGATTACTAATAGTAAAGCTTCAGTAATGGTTAATGGCTGATCTCCCACAAAGAAATTTTAACTCAAGAGGGGCCTTAGACAAGGGGACCCGATTCTCCTTTTCTTTTCACCATTGGGATGGAGGCTTTGAATGTTCTAATGAGAAAACCGGTTGAGTTAGGACTGTTTCATGGTGTTAAGCTACCGGCCCGATGTTATCCCATATATTCTACGCTAATGATGCCATCTTTATGGGAAGTTGGAACTAGGATAATTTGAATAATTTAAACAGAATTCTTAGGGTGTTTTACCTAGCTTATATCTGACCTTAAAGTAAATTATAGGAAGAGTAAGTTGTATGGGATATATAGGGGTGCGTCAAGAGGAGGTGAGTCGCCTGGCCCGATCCATTCACTACCAAATAGGTTCATTCCCTTTTACTTACCTCGGTTCACCGGTGGGAGAAAATATGCGGAAGATTAGCGCATGGAAACCGGTCATTGACTGCTTTAATTTCATTCAAGATTATTCGAGTGGAAGGCGAAGTGCCTATCTTCTGTAGAAAGAGTTACCCTAACAACAGCCATTTTAGGGAGTCAACAATCTATTATCTTTTACTTTTCAAAGCTCCAAAAGGGGTTATTAAAACTTTGGAGGGATGAAGAAGAAAGTTCCTATGGGGAGGCAGTGGACTACAAATTAAGGAAGATTAGGTGGGTTGCTTGGGAGAAAATCCCTACATCCAAGAAAAAAGGAGGGCTGGGTGTAGGGAACTTAAAATA
>CM044009.1:53848346-53868346 GCA_024085815.1 Flaveria linearis
TCCGTTCATTACTTTCATTCGTTCATTCTTACTCCTTTATCATTACCTCTTTTCTTTCCACCACCCATAAACCTTACCCTTCTATTTCGTGGTACTGGACCTAGGCCTATCATAGACCTTCTATAATGGTGCACCGCACCTCTTGGCCACAATACCTAAGGTAAAGTTTTGGTGTACCATTGTTATATGCAATACCCTTATGTTTCATGGTACTGGGCCTAGGCCTATCATAGACCTTCTATAATGGTGCACTGCACCTCCTGGCCACAGTACCTAAGATACGCAGCGATGGTTCTATACAAATGGTTAATCATAGTGTCAAGCTTTACCCTCTTCGTGGCACACAACCACGATTACTGAGGTCGAAATACAAGGATTCCATTTCGAGTCTGTTGCGACAACAAGGTCGCTCACCTCATACTTTTGCTTGCAAGCCTTTCTTACTCTCATTCATTATTAATGCATGTATTCATTCATCATGTTCCTCTTTCATTATCTTTCACTTTACGTTACATAATGATTTCGTTTCATTCTTTAACTCAACACGTAAAGTCACGGGAAAGATAAACATACATTACAATAAGGAACATCATCATACATATATAGCATCATCATACAGGGCATCATAATACGTACATAACATACATCATGCATAAACATGTAATATCATTATGCCCAACATACCCTCTAAGACCCCAACGGTCATCTTACCTGAACTTACAAGAACTTTCACGTCAAAACTTACATCTGCACTTTCCCCTAAAAGTCAGTAATCAAACTATGCTCCTCTTCGGATACAACAGCCCTATTTGGGTGTATGGGCACCCTTCAGTCGCATGGCCTCCATGCGACTGAACATCATGTGTATGGACCTATGCGGATGAACACCAATACGGATGAACACCCAGTCGTGTGAATGGACCTCATGCGGATGAACTCTATGCGAATGGACCTTATGTGGATGAACTCTATGTGAATGGGCTCTCAGTCGCATGACTCCCCATGCGACTGGCCCTCCAGTCGT
Organism: Flaveria linearis; assembly: GCA_024085815.1. NCBI lineage: Eukaryota > Viridiplantae > Streptophyta > Magnoliopsida > Asterales > Asteraceae > Flaveria > Flaveria linearis. The sequence continues at coordinate 53,849,371 of CM044009.1, forward strand.
GCGATTGAACCTCAATCGTGCGACTGAACCTCAATCGCACTCTAGTCGGCCGTATGGCCTTCAGTTGGTCGCCTAGCCCTAACTGAAGCAGAATGCAGTTCATCCCGAACCCAATCTGCCATTTTCGACCTCCAAGCTCATCCAAACCCATTCTAAGCCCAAATCAACCATCGTAAACCTTAGGAATGCATACTACAACACCATTCAAGCACACACAAGCCCGTAAACAACCTCCAAACGCATCACACACAAACACCCCCAAATGGGTCAAACACACACACATACAAAAACGAGTTTACTATATGTTCCAGCCCCAAATCAGTTGAAAACGAGTAAAATAGGGGTCCTAGAACTCAGACAAACTACACCAAGAAGAAGGGCTTCGTTTAAACCCGCTACACGATGATTTTTCACGCTCGAACCCACTCGAACCAAGCTTTCTTCTTCTCTTCTCCCTTTTCTCTCTTCCTTCTCTCTTTTGGCTGAAATATGGGTGTGGGGAGAGGGTAAGGGCTGCCCTCTCCCTTCAAATACTTCCACTCAGCCAGCTTTCTCTCTTTGGCGAGTTTGGTCTCCCGACTTTGGACTTTATTTCTTTTTTTCTTCTTTCGTCGGCTTCAAAGAAAATATCCGGGCGTTACAAGTCCACCCCCTTGTATAGGTTTCGTCCCCGAAACCTGTTATTCTTCGAACAAACGTGGGTAATGATGTCTCATTTCTTCTTCGGTCTCCCACATTGACTCGGATCACTTCCTGTGCTTCCACTATACACGCACAAGGGAAGCCACTTTATTTCTCAGCCTCTTCTCTTTTCGGTCGATGATTGCCACTGGTTGCTCCACATAATTGAGCCGTTCGTCTACTTCGATATCCTCCAGTGGAACAATCATATCTTCATCTGCCAAGCACTTCCTTAGATGAGATACGTGGAATGTCGGGTGAATTCCACTTAACTCATCTGGTAACTCCAATCTATAGGCCACCTCTCCTACTCGAGCAATGATTCGGAAATGGCCTATGTATCTTGGGCTCAACTTGCCCCGCTTTTGGAAACGAATGATACCCTTCCACGGTGAGACCTTCAACATAACCCGGTCACCCACCTGAAACTCAATCGGTCTGTGTCGTTCATCAGCATACGACTTCTGTCTATCTTTGGCTGCCTTCATGAAGGCTTTGATCTTTTCAAGCATCTCAGTCATAGCCTCTATTACCTCGACGCTCCCTAGTTCTTTATGACCAATATCACCCCAACAAATGGGTGTTCTGCATCTCCTACCGTATAGCATCTCATAAGGTGGCATACCAATGCTGGCATGATAGCTGTTGTTGTACGAGAATTCAGCTAACGGTAAGTGGTCATCCCAACTTCCCCCAAAATTGATCACACACGCTCGAAGCATGTCCTCCAATGTCTGAATGGTCCTTTCTGACCGACCATCAGTCTGAGGATGATAAGACGTGCTAATGTGTAACCTCGTCCCCATGGCATCGTGGAATTTCTTCCAGAATTTGGATGTAAACCTGGTGTCACGATCAGACACAATAGACACCGGCACACCATGACGAGTTACGATTTCCTTGATGAATAGATCAGCCAACTTTTCAAATGAATATGTCTCATGGATCGGCAGAAAGTGAGCACTCTTCGTCAAGCGGTCAACAATCACCCATATAGCATCATACCTTTTCGGGGTACGCGACAACTTAGTAATGAAATCCATGGTGATGTGCTCCCACTTCCATTCCGGTATATCCAAAGGTTGGATCTTCCCATACGGCATTTGATGCTCGGCCTTCACTTGCAAGCAAGTAAGGCACTTACTCACATACTCCACTACGTCCCGCTTCATATCCGGCCACCAGTAATCTTTCTTCATGTCTTGGTAGATCTTTGTAGCACCGGGATGAATAGAGTATCGAGTTTTATGAGCCTCATCCATATTCTTCACCCGTAGATCCCCAAAACGAGGAATCCACATCCGCCCAAATCGAGTTTGAACACTAAATGTGTTTTCACCAAACTCCGCGACCAGACCTCTCATTCTTTCGGAGTTAAGATGATCTTCTTTCAACACCTCATCTTGAAACTCCTTGACTTGTTTCATCACATCAGATGTCATAATCAGCTGGTACGCCTTCACTTGAATCGGCTCGGGTCTCTCCTTTCGACTAAGGGCATCCGCCACCACGTTGGCTTTGCTCGGATGGTAATGGATCTCACAATCATAATCTTTTATGAGCTCCAAACATCTCCTATGCCTCATGTTCAAGTCTTTCTGCTCGAAGAAATACTTCAAGCTCTTATGGTCAGTGAATATGGTGCACTTCGTCCCATACAGGTAGTGCCTCCAAATCTTTAACGCAACGACCACTACTGCTAGCTCCAAATCATGAGTAGGATAGTTAACCTCATGAACCTTCAACTGTCGGGATGCATAGGCTATAACCTTTCCTCTCTGTATTAACACACACCCCAATCCCGAGTAGGAAGCATCAGAATAAACCACCAGGTCTTCACTTCCATCGGGTAATGATAGAACAGGAGCTTGAGTCAATCTCGTCTTCAATTCTTCGAACGCCTTCTTTTGATCTTGACCCCATGCGAACTTTACATCTTTCCAGGTCAACTTAGTTAGTGGAGAAGCGATCTTAGAGAAGTCTTGAATGAATCTCCTATAATAGCCCGCCAAACCCAAGAAACTACGAACTTCGGATGGCGTCTTTGGAGACTTCCACTGCATCACCGCTTCCACCTTTGCCGGATCCACCATAAACCCCTCCGGATTCACCACGTGACCCAAGAATTGAACTTCACGCAACCATAACGCACACTTGGAGAACTTGGCATACAACTTCTCCCTTCTCAACGTCTCCAACACTTCTTGAATATGACCGGCATGCTCGATCTCGCTCTTCGAATAAATCAGGATATCATCAATAAACACAATCACTGATTTATCCAACATCGGCCAACACACTCGGTTCATCAGATCCATAAAAGCAGCTGGCGTATTGGTCAAACCAAAAGACATAACGAGGAACTCGTAATGACCGTAACGCGTGCGAAAAGCTGTTTTAGGAATATCCTGCTCTTTCACCTTTAGCTGATGGTAACCAGATCGAAGATCTATCCTTGAAAACTAGCTAGCGCCTTGAAGCTGATCAAACAAATCATCAATCCTCGGTAATGGGTACCGATTCTTCACCGTCAACTTGTTCAGCTCATGGTAGTCTATACACATCCTCATGCTACCGTCTTTCTTCTTTACGAATAAGACCGGAGCACCCTAAGGAGAGATACTCGGTCTAATAAACCCCTTGTCAAGCAGCTCTTGCAATTGCTCCATCAACTCTTTCATCTCAGTCGGAGCCAAACGATAGGGTGCCTTGGCAACAGGTTGGGCACCTGGTATCAGATCTATCTGAAACTCAATCTCTCGGTCAGGTGGCACTCCTGATAAGTCTTCTGGGAACACATCTAGAAAGTCACACACCACCGGAACATTAGATAGTTATGGTGTTGGCGCTTCTACATCCTTTACGTAACACAAGTAGGCACTACATCCACGCCTCATACACTTTCCCGCCACCGCCATTGAGATTACTTTCGGGATCGTCATGACTCGATCCCCATAAACAGTTACCGAACTCCCGTCAGGCGCTATCAAGCGAATCATCTTCTTGCGACACACTATATTTGCCTCGAAGTTCGCCAACCAATCCATCCCAAGAACCAAATCGAAACCACCTAGGATCATCACAAACGGTCTAACAGGAAACTTATGACCTTCTAATTCCACATCACAGTCCTCTATCATCTCAGAAATCCTGGTAGACTTACCTATGATAGTTTCTATATCAAAGGGCGCATCAAAACGTCTACTACTAACATGTAGTTTAGCACAGAAAGCAGCAGAAACAAAACTTTTACTGGCACCCGAATCAAATGACACAGAAGCTAAAGTTTGGTTCACTAGAAACGTACCGGACATAACATCAGGGTCCGTCCTAGCCTCCTCCTGTGTCATAGTGAATGCCCTAGCGCTCGCCCTCAGTCCTTCACTCCCCGTCTTCTTCACTCCGGAACCCTCAGCCCTAGCCTTCTTACAATCCTTACTTACGTGGCCCTCCACGCCACAGTTAAAGCACCGGACCGTACGACAGTCCCTGGCCATATGCCCCGGCTTCCCACACCTGAAGCACACATTCAACCCAGTCTACATTCCCCACTATGCTCTCTCCCACACTTACCGCACTTCTTCATGCATGCACTCGATGTGACCACACGGAGGTCATCCACCCGTGCCTTCTTGTTACCCGTCGAGGCATCACCCCGACCGAACTTCTTCCTTTTCCAGTTTCGATCACCACCACCTTTCCTATTACCTTCAGCCACCACCACTACAGCCCTCTCATTGTACAACCTCCCTGCCAAGTCCACTGCCGACCTAAACGTGCTCGGTCGGGCAGCGATCATGTGCCTACGAATATCCGCTGGCAAACCCTGAATGTATCTCTTAATCTTTCATGACAGAGGCGTCACCTGATCCGGTACCAGACATGCCATTTCGTTGAACTTTGTGGTGTACTACTGATGTGTCATGGTTCTCGCATCTAGTTGCAGAAACTCCCTCTCAACCTTGTCCATTTCTCGGTGAGGAAAAAACTCATCAATCACCAACTTTTTCAGCTCCGACCATCTCATCCACCCAATAGCCCTGCTACCCTCAGCTTGGACTATATTGTCCCACCAGCATAGAGCCGAGTCCATAAAAGAATGGGCAGCAAACTTCAACTTTTGATCCTCCCGGCACTCGCTGATATTCAATACAGCTTCCATTTCTCTCACCCATCGGTGAGCAGCAGCAACAGTGCCGTTTCCATCAAAAGTAAGGGGCTTACACCTTTGAAATGCCCCATAGTTACATCCTCATGCCACCTCCAGCGCAGGCTCTTCTTATTCCTCCTCTTTGTCATCGGAAAGAACTGTTTCCGGCTCCGGTTGCTTCCGTCCTCCCGAGGACCTATTCCTCTCCCTTCTTTCTCCTTCCCTTACAACCTTAATAAATTCGGTCACCATAGACGGTAAGATCGTCTGCATGACTTGATGAACTTCCTCAACAACAGCCTCCTTTACCGAGGCTCTCAGATTGGCGCTCTCATCTACACCCTTCGGATGAGGGGTTTTAGGTTCTTCAGGAACCACCTTTTCAACTCTATGCCTGCCTCTTTTAGGCCGCGATGCAGTACCAAGCCCACCACGTGAGGGTTTAGATGATCTACCACCGGCCATCCTCTATCACACACTGAAAGATTCAAACACCAACACAGTCATTCAAGGGAACAACTCAGTTTATGTTAGGTATAGTAAGTCCCTAATTACAGTGGCCAGTTGTGAATAGCCACTTACTTTACTCTTCATACCCCAAGTGTCACACCCCCGCTGGTAGCGGAAACACGGGGATGCGACTAGACGGGATCGTCATAACACATGGTATATGATAGAGTAGCCATATAAATATGATGAAAAGCATGTCATGATGACACCTGGACACAAATGGAGACTTGTGTCGTGTATAGTCAATGTTCACGACAGCACAGCCATAAGCACAACATAAATGATCACATAAGCATTAAGGATAACTTGTAATGTAAATTCCCACAACTCGGGAACAAGTATTCAAAAGATCATGTTTAAGTAATACAAGATTAATGTTTACAAAATGTATCCTAAGGTCTCCTCTAAAAGACAGCACTCCTAGATCTTCAATTACCTTGATCACCTGAAAAGAGATGCTCAAAACGGTCAACATAATTGTTTGTGAGCTTCGCAGGTTTTAAGTAATATAAGATGTTAAGATGAAAGCAGTAAGTAAGTTTAATAAGAGCTACCGCGTCTACACTTATGTATAGGCGGTTTTACCAGTTATAAATAGCTACAACCAAACCTATTCATCGGTTCCACATAGGAATTGATGGCTGTAAAGAAGCATTCCCAAAGCATAAATAGTTTAATATGACGAGCAAGATCCACAAAGCGCATACGTATAGTTTACAACCAAACCAATCCTTAGGTCCCACTACCGGGATTAATGGTTGTATTGAATGATCGGCTTAGAAGAACCACACAGAAGAACCACATAGAAGAACCACACAGAAGAGCCACACAGCCGAGAGCATCCAAGATCAATAGCATTCACAAGTAACATCATACAACACATAGCATCAAAGTAATAACGCATAGTAATGTAAAGCCACCAAGTAACATACAAGGTAGCAACATAGCATAGAATCAAGAGTCATAATAGCATCATTCAACAAGATAAGCAAGATAAGTTAACCATAAGTGTTGCCGTAGACTTCCACTAGGGAAGATGCTTGAAAATGTGTTAAGTAAGTGAGCATTCTTTTCCCCCAAGTTTGAAAATGTTTAAAAGTATTATAAACGTAAAAAGGGGCCACGAAACTCACTGAATCGATGATAAGCACGGATGATGAAAGATTCCAAAGGCAATATGCTATGAATGGTCAATCACCTATTGACAGTTACTGACAAGCATTAATAATGAGCATAAAGCATAAGATGATATCAATGGGTTCGGGCAGTTTCGGTTCGGTCGTGGGTAGCACACACAGAAGCAGGTATACGCATATCAGACTAGGTTATTTTAAATGGAAATAGTATGTGCCTGTTGATAGCGTTGACTTTAATCTTTGTGGTCCAGCTATGACACTTTATTAATGTTACCTTATCGTCATAAGATCTCCGAAAAGGGGATTCACACACACACGCATCATGAGTCACACAACAGGACCGGACGCACGACTCAACCCTCCATTCACACGAATGGACCTTAAGTCATACGAATCAGCTTCATTCGTACGATTGAACCTTCATTCATGCGATTAAGCATTCAGTCGTTCCATGCAAGACCCAATCGCACGACTCAACCTCCATACACACGATTGAACGTTCATTCGCACGAATCAGCTTCATTCATGCGAGTGAACATTCATTCGTGCGAGTGAACATTCATTCGTGCGACTGGCCTTTCAGTCGTGCGACTCACCCACAATCGCACACACATTCACTCGCATGGACTCAATCACACACACATTCACTCGCATGGACTCAATCGCACACACATTCAATCGCACACACCCAGGCGCATGACTCAGTCATACGAATCACCCCAGTCGCACCACTCAGTCGCACGATAGACTCAAATGCATGGACTCAGTTGCACGACTCACTCAGTCGCCTGAAAGACCCAGTCGACTGAAAGGCCCAGTCGCCCTGTACAGCAGGTCTCGACTGCTGAGGCACCGAGCAGCGTCCAGCTGCTCCGGACATGGGTTTCACACATCAAGAACCTCCAGAATACCTATTCTAACATGTCTAAACAAGAAGCACACTCAGAAACGTAACACACAAGCCCACACGACTTCATGTGCTCGGATGAACCCGAGCACCCGAAACCCTAGAAAACGCAGCAGTGAAATCGAGGAATAGGCGGGACAATCAAGTTGTCTACCTACAAGGATGGAGTAGTCTAGGTTGTAGGTGACTTCTAAACGACGAAAACGAGACCAAATGGAGCGTTTTTCGTGCTAAAGTGAAGAAGGTAGGTGGTGAAGAAGAAAGGGATGGAGAAGTGAAGAAGATGAAGAAATGGCTGGGAAAGGGGGTTTTTATACCCATCCCAAGTTTGCAAAAAGTCACCTTTTGTCCTTGCACTTTGCCCCCGAGTTCCTAAATTTTGTTTCGGTTGAAAATGTTATTAGCTAGTATTGTTTTATAAATGATAATGTCGTTAATGACATTCATAATTTAGAAATGGTTTAATTTGTGACATTATGTTCATATAGAAACGGTGCGTTTAATAATAACGGGGGTAATCTTAGAAAACGCTTTAGGTTGATGATAATTCAAGCAACGATAGCACACGCATAAAGATGACCAAGCAAGCAAATATGATATCCACATAGATGGGTTACAGAGATGAGGAATGACTGATAGCAAAAGTTAATCGAACACGTTAAATGATGGACCTTCGGTGACGGATGTCACACCAAGCATTACCTGTCCTGACTATAGCAGTATCTAAATCTACCAGCAACACATAAACCATATAACATGCGCACGTAGTACCGGTTAACATTACGAAAATACCTGATGGCACGCAGCTACTCAGATTGGCATCCCTTCCCTTTCCATCCCATTCTCAGTTTAAGTTAAGGTTTATTTTGAAAAATTTACCCACTTCACTTAAACTTTGGCTCTGATACCAACTTGTAAGGCCCCGTTCCCAGGACGCTTACGGTTGGTCATTCATCGCGCATAGAACATACAATTATTTAAAACATCACAGCGGAATAACTTTTTATTCAATTTAAATGCTTTTGCAAGTTAATACAACATTCATTACAAAAGATCGTTTGTTCATATTACAGTGCAAAAACATTATACAAAAGAATGCCATCCAAAATAAGCCGAGTAGCCGGCCGTGCCATCCTCAGCGACCTTACCTGCCAACTGGAAACAAATAAAAAGTCAGCGTTGCTGAGTGAGTTCTAGTTTTATAATAAAACATACTTTTCTTTCGTTAAAACCGTTTCTTTACTTTCATGCGATCATACATCATACGTACATATAGATAATATCATTATTATCCTCATCATTCATTATCTTTTACTTCTATCTAGATCCTATCAAACTTTACCCTCTTCATGGCACTCAGCCATGATTTCTGAGGTTGAGTGACAAGGATCCCGTGTCATACTTTGTTATTACATTTTGTCCGTTCATTACTTTCATTCGTTCATTCTTACTCCTTCTTCATTACCTCTTTTCTTTCCACCACCCATAAACCTTACCCTTCTGTTTCGTGGTACTGGACCTAGGCCTATCATAGACCTTCTATAATGGTGCACTGCACCTCTTGGCCATAGTACCTAAGGTAAAGTTTTGGTGTACCATTGCTATATGCAATACCCTTCTGTTTCGTGGTACTGGGCCTAGGCCTATCATAGACCTTCTATAACGGTGCACCGCACCTCCTGGCCATAGTACCGAGGATACGCAGCGATGGTTCTATACAAATGGTTAATCACAGTGTCAAGCTTTACCCTCTTCGTGGCACACATCCACGATTACTAAGGTCGAAAGACAAGGATTCCATTTCGAGTCTGTTGCGACAACAAGGTTACTCACCTCATACTTTTGCTTGCAAGCCTTTCTTACTCTCATTCATTATTAATGCATGCATTCATTCATCATGTTCCTCTTTCATTATCTTTCACTTTACATTACATAATACTTTCGTTTCATTCTTTAACTTAACATGTAAAGTCACAGGAAAGATAAACATATATTACAATAAGGAACATCATCATACACAGATAGCATCATCATACAGGGCATCATCATACGTACATAACATACATCATGCATAAACATGTAACGTCATTATGCCTAACATACCTTCTAAGACCCCAACGGTCATCTTACCTGAACTTACAGGAACTTTCACGTCAAAACTTACATCTGCACTTTCCCTTGAAAGTCAGTAATTAAACTATGCTCCTCCTCGGATACAACAGCCCTATTTGGGCGTATAGGCACCCTTCAGTCGCATGGCCTCCATGCGACTGAACATCATGCGAATGGACCTATACGGATGAACACAAATGCGGATGAACACCCAGTCATGCGAATGAACCTCATGCTGATGGACGCTATACGAATGGACCTTATGCGGATGAACTCTATGCGAATGTGTAACACCCGGAAAATTTGCTAAGCAAGTTAAATAATAATAACGGGTTCAGACGAGACCATGTAATAAGATAGGCTGGTTATGGGTGTTAGACCAAGTTAACGCTTCGGGTCATGAGCTTGACGAGTTTAAAGTCCCGGGAACGCCTTATACATATATATAGACTGATCAGCTGAGCAACTCTCATTTGCACCCAACCCTCAATTTCTAGAGAGAGAAAGTGTAGAGAGAGAAAGTGTCGGATCGAGGCTCGGTTGGTCAAGGGATCGAAGGCTGGTGTTCGTGGACTCCCAAACAACAAGAATCAAGGTAAGAAACGTAGTCTAATTGCTCCTTTTTGTGAAAACCCGGATTTAAGTTTTTGGGGTTTTAAAAGTGGCAAGAATCGCCCCAAAAACGCACGTTTTAGGTAAGAAAACATGTAAAAAGCTTAGATATAGCTTCCTGGATGATAACCCAAGGGTTTGGGTGTAAAAGATTGAAGTTTTGGGTTAAAATGGGCTGATTCGTAAGTTTCAGCTCGTTCTGTGAAATTAAGCACTCATCCAGCGAACTATGCAGCGAAATTAGAGGTTTCAGCGAAACTGCAAAACTACTGTTTCGCTTGGGCGAAACTATAGTTTCTTTGATAACTTCGCCGGTGCCCAGGTTGACCCTTGGACATTGCAAAACTAGGGAATTCCAACGAAAGTTGGGCGCGCAAGGCAGCGAATCTGTTCAGCGAAACTGGCAGAATGCTGCCCAGCAAAACTAGCAGCGAAACTGTTGTTCGCCTAGCGAAACTATGGGCGAAACAATGGGCGAAACTATCAGCGAACTTAGTAGCGAATTTAGGCAGAAATTAACTCTTTTGAGTGTTAACTTATCTGCAGGCGGTGTAGTGTGACCCTCATCTTTAAAGCTTGAGTGAGAAGCTGCTTATCAAGCACAGGTGAGTTCTAGTACCCCTCATTTACTTGTTTTAAATGATTTTGGGGCTGGAACACATATAAAACTGGTTTATGAAATATGTATGTTTGACCCATTTGGGATGTAATCACGGGTAGTATGCTTAAGGTACGATTGTGGCTTGTATGTGTTCGTATGATGCGTTAGTATGAGTCCCCAAGGTTTAGGAGGGACAATTAGGGCTGTTGCACTCAAGAAGATGCATAGTCAAGTCCCGATTTTTGGGAAAAATGCGAGAGTAAGTCCTTTCATGGGAGTCCCTGTAAGTGCCTGTAGATGAATGTTGATGTAGGCTATATATGTATGATGTCATGTATGATGATGTATGACTGATATATGTGTGTTCCTTACAATGATGTAAGTATATCTTTCCATGACTTTACGTATTATGACAACGAATGAACGAAGTATTATGTAACATAAAGTGAAAGATAAAAGAAGAGGAACATGAAAATGAATGCATGTATTAATGAATGAATGAATGAGTAATATGATGATGAATACATGCATTAACAAACGAACGAAAGAAGTCTTGCAAACATTGAATAAGTCGATTGGTCTTTCTTGGTGATTGACCATGGTCATGGTACCTCTACCGCTTACCTACTAGTACTGTGGCATACGCTTTGATTCACGGCCCAGTAGCTAAGACTGATCGGGGTATAGCATATGGTATTGGTACAACAGAATTCAATGTGCAAGTAAGGATGAAACGGGATCCTTGTCATTCGACCACAGTAATCATAGCCGAGTGCTATGAAGTGGGTAAAGTCTGACAGGATCCATATGAGAAGTTAAAAATAATGATGTATAACGGATGATGAAGATAATAAAGAATATTATCTATGTGTACGTATGATGTATGGTCATGTGAAAGAAAGGAATGGTTTATGATGTAAATAAAGTATGTTTATTACAAAACTAGAACTCACTCAGCAACGCTGACTTTTATGTGTTTCCAGTTGGCAGGTAGTGTTGCTGGGGATGGCACGAGGCGACTACTCAGCTCTTTTGGGATGACATTCTCCTTTTGATAATGCTGCCACGCAATGTGTTGTGGGCCCATAATGCTCGCAACACATTATGTTGCATGCAAGTGCAAGATTTCTTGAGGATCCCGATAAACAGGATTACTTAAGAAATCTTCTTTATGATGAAAAATTTTTATGTCTTATTACTAGAGGTCACTGTATTTGACCCTTTTGTGATTAGAAATGATGAAATCTTTTGTATAATGCTTTTATGATGTAATGCAACATTCGATGTTTTATAATTGACGTACGTTGTATTAAATGGCAAAAGTATTTATAGTAAAAGAAAAGTTTACTTAGAAATTCCGCTGCAATGTTTATTTAAGATGCTTATAAATATTAATATCAAATGTATGTTTTATGTGCGATGAACAACCAACTGTGAGGTGCCCGGAAGTGGGGCCTTACAAGTTGGTATCAGAGCCAAAGTTTAAGTTAAAACGGGTAAATTTTCCAAATAAACCTAAACTGAAATTGGGACGGAAAGAAAAGGAATGCCATCTGAGTAGCTGCGTGCCATCAGGTATTTTCTTAAAGATTAACGGATGTTATGTGCGTATGTGTGTGATATACGTGTACTGTTAGATTTAGATGCTAATGTAGTTAGGACGGGTGAGGCTCAGGGTGCGAAAAGTAAAGTAAGTGGCTAATCACAACCGGCCATTGTAATTAGGGACTTACTATGCTTGACATAAACTGAGCTATTTCCTTGAATGACCATGTTAGTATTTGAACCTTTCAGTATGAGGTAGAAAATGGCTGGTGGTAGATATTCCAAAGCTTCCCGGGGTGGAGACGGTGGCGGACTTGGTGCTGAACCACGAGCCACAAGAGGAAGACCTAGGGTGGAGAAAGTGGTTCACGAAGAACCCGATACTCCTCATCAGGAGGGTGTAGACGAGAGCGCCATTTTGAGAGCCTCGGTAAAAGAGGCAGTGGTTGAAGAAGTACATCAGGTCATGTAGACGATTTTGCCGTCTGTGGTGACCGAAGTAATCAGGGCTGTCAGGGAAGATGAAAGGCAAGGGAGGAACCGGTCCTCGGGGAGACCGCATCAACAAGAGCCGGAAACGGTTCTATCTGATAATGAAGAAGAAGAGGAGGAGGAGCCGATACGGGAGACAACATGGGGTTGTAATTACAGGGCATTCATGAGGTGCAAGCCCCCTACTTTTGACGGTTCTGGCACTGCTGCTGACGCTCACTAATGGGTGAGAGAAATGGAGGCTGTCCTCGATATTAGTGATTGCCAGGAGGACAAGAAGGTGAAGTTTGCTACCCACTCTTTTACGGGTTTGGCCTTATGCTGGTGGGACAACATAGTCTAGGCCGAGGGTAGCAGGGCCATCGAAATAATGAAGTGGTCCGAGCTAAAAAGGATGGTGATCGAGGAGTTCAGTCCTCGTCGGGAAATGGACAAAGTTGAGAGAGAGTTCCTGCAGTTGGAGGCGGGGACGCTGACCCACCAACAGTACACCACCAAATTCAATGAGATGGCGAGAATGGTGCCGGATCAGGTGACGCTGGTGTCTCGAAAGATCAACCAGTATATTCAGGGGCTGCCAGCTGACATCCGCAGGCATTTGATTACTGCTCGACCGAGCACCTTTAGGTCGGCAGTGGATTTGGCTGGGAGATTATATGATGAACGGGCTGTGGTGGTGAAGGCTGAGATTAGTAAGAAGGGAGGTGGTGAGAGAAACTGGCAGGGGAAGAGGTTTGATCGAGGTGATACCTCGACGAGTAACAAAAAGGCAAGGGTGGATGACCACCGTGTGGTCATGTCAGGAGCAGGGTTGAGGAAGTGTGGCCAGTGTGGAAGGGAGCACTCGGGGGAGTGCAAGTGGGGATCAAATATCTATTTCAGATGCGGGAAAGCAGGGAATATGTCAAAGGATTTCCGGGCAGGAAAATGTTTTAACTGTGGGGAAAGTGGTCATATGAGTAGGGACTGCAAGAAGCCGAGGGCTGAGGGCTCAAGGGTGAAGAAGACGGGAGGAGAAGAACCGAGGGCAAAGGCCAGGGCATTCATGATGACGCAAGAAGAGGCTAGGACGGACCCCGACGTTGTGTCCGGTACGTTCCTGATAAACCAAACTTTAGCCTCTGTATTATTTGATTCAGGTGCCAGTAGGAGTTTTATTTCTACTACTTTCTGTGCTATACTGCCTGTTAGAAGTAAATGCCTCGATGAGTCCTTTGACGTAGAAACTGCTATTGGTAAGTCCACTAGGGTTACGGATGTGATAGAGGACTGTGCCGTAGAATTAGAAGGTCATAGGTTTGCTGCCAAGTTACATGTGATGCCCCTAGGAGGATTTGATGTAGTATTAGGGATGGATTAGTTAGCAACCTACAAAGCGAATATTGTGTGCCAAAAGAAGATGATTAGACTGACGGCGGCTGACGGGAGTCCGGTGACAATATACGGCGATCGGGTTACGATAATTCCGAAAGTGATCTCAATGGCGGTGGCGGGAAAGTGTATGAGGCGCGGATGTAGTGCCTACTTATGCTATGTAAAGAATGTGGAGGAGTCAACACCACAACTATCCGATGTACCGGTAGTGTGTGAATTTCCAGACGTATTCCCAGAAGACTTATCGGGATTGCCCCCTGACCGAGAGATCGAGTTCCAGATCGACCTGATACCGGGTGCTCAACCTGTCGCCAAGGCACCATATCGCTTGGCTCCAACGGAAATGAAAGAGTTGATGGAGCAGTTGCAAGAACTGCTAGATAAGGGGTTCATTAGGCCGTGTATCTCACCTTGGGGTGCTCCGGTTCTGTTCGTAAAGAAGAAAGATGGTAGTATGAGGATGTGCATCGACTACCGCGAGCTGAATAAGTTGACAGTGAAGAATAGATACCCCTTGCCGAGGATCGATGATCTGTTCGATCAGCTTCAAGGCGCCAGTTGGTTTTCACGAATAATCTTCGATCGGGCTATCATCAGCTAAAAGTGAAGGAACAGGATATCCCTAAAACAGCTTTTCGTATGTGCTACGGTCACTACGAATTCCTCGTTATGTCTTTTGGGTTGACCAATGCGCCGACTGCTTTTATGGATTTGATGAATCGAGTGTGTCGGCCAATGTTGGATAAATCAGTAATTGTGTTTATCGACGATATACTGATTTATTCGAGGAGCGAAGAAGAGCATGCCGACCATATTCGGGAGGTGTTGGAGACCTTGAGGAAGGAGAAACTGTATGCTAAGTTCTCCAAGTGTGCTTTTTGGTTACGCGAGGTGCAATTTCTGGGTCACGTGGTAAATGCAAGGGGAATAATGGTGGACCCAGCAAAGGTTGAGGCCGTGATGCAATGGAAGTCACCAAAGACGCCATCCGAGATTCGCAGCTTCTTGGGTTTGGTGGGTTACTATAGAAGATTTATTCAAGACTTTTCCAAGATAGCCTCGCCTTTGACAAAATTGACTCGCAAGGACGTAAAGTTCGTGTGGGGTCGAGAACAGGAGGATGCCTTTGAGGAATTGAAACGAGATGACACAAGCTCCTGTCTTGACATTGCCCGAGGGAAATGAGGCCTTAGTGGTCTATTCGGATGCATCTTATTCTGGGCTAGGTTGCATATTGATACAACGCGGAAGAGTAATAGCCTATGCGTATCAACAACTGAAGACCCACGAAGTCAACTATCCCACGCACGATCTAGAACTAGCTGCGATGGTTTTCGCGTTGAAGATTTGGCGGCACTATCTATACGGGACGAAGTGCACCATCTTCACGGACCACAAAAGCTTAAAGTACTTCTTCGAGCAGAAAGATCTAAACATGAGGCAAAGGCGATGGTTAGAGCTAATAAAAAACTATGATTGTGAGATCCACTACCATCCGGGCAAAGCCAACATGGTGGCGGACGCCCTTAGCCGAAAGGAAAGGCCCGAACCGATTCGGGTGAAGGCTTATCAGTTAATTATGACCTCTGATGTGATGACACAGGTTAAGGAGTTCCAAGACAAGGCTTTGAAGGAAGATCGTCTTAACTCCGAAAGAATGAGATGTCTAGTTACAGAACTGGGTGAGAACACTCTTGGTGTTAAGACCCGATTTGAGCGAATGTGGATTCCTCAGTATGGGGATCTACGTGGAAAGATCATGGATGAGGCCCATAAGACTCGATACTCCATTCACCCCGGTGCTACCAAGATGTATCACGATATGAAGAAGGATTACTGGTGGCCGGGCATGAAACGTGACGTGGTGGAATACGTGAGTAAGTGCCTGACTTGTTTACGAGTAAAGGCAGAGCACTAGAAACCCTACGGAAAGATCCAACCGTTGGATATACCAGAGTGGAAGTGGGAGCACATCACCATGGATTTCATCACGAAGCTACCACGTACACCGAGAGGGTATGATGCTATATGGGTAATAGTTGATCGTTTGACGAAAAGCGCCCACTTCCTACCGATCCGCGAGACGTATTCATCTGAAAGATTGGCGGATCCATTCATCAAAGAAATCATAGCTCGTCATGGCGTGCCGGTGTCCATCGTGTCTGATCGTGACACCCGTTTTACATCAAAATTCTAGAAGAGATTCCATGATACGATGGGGACGTGACTACATATCAGCACAGCTTATCACCCTCAGACGGACGGTCAGTCTGAGAGGACGATCCAGACACTCGAAGACATGCTTCGGGCGTGTGTGTTCGATTTTGGAGGAAGTTGGGACGACCACCTGTCATTAGCTGAATTCTCATACAATAACAGCTATCATGCCAGTATTGGCATGCCACCTTATGAGATGCTATATGGTAGAAGATGCAGGACACCTGCTTGTTGGGGTGACATTGGTCAGAAGGAATTAGGAAGCGTCGAAGTGATTGAGGCTACGACTGAAAAGCTTGAAAGGATCAAGGCCTATATGAAGGCAGCTAAAGACAGACAGAAGTCGTATGCCGATAAACGACGTAGACCGATTGAATTCCAGGTAGGTGATCGGGTTATGTTAAAGTTCTCGCCTTGGAAAGGAATCATTCGGTTCTGAAAGCGGGGCAAGTTGAGTCCGCGGTATATAGGCCCTTTCTGAATCATTGCCCGTGTGGGAGAGGTGGCCTATAGGTTGGAATTGCCAGAGGAGTTGAGTGTAATTCACCCAACCTTCCACGTATCTCATCTGAGAAAATGTTTAGCCGATGAAGATATGATTGTTCCATTGGAGGATATCGAAGTAGATGAACGGCTCAATTACGTGGAGCAACCAGTGGCAATCATTGACAGAAAAGAGAAGCGGCTGCGAAATAAAGTGGTTCCTCTTGTGCGTGTACAGTGGAGGCACAGGAAGGGATCCGAATCAACATGGGAGACAGAAGATGAAATGAGATAGCATTACCCATGCTTGTTCGAGGAATAACAGGTTTCGGGGACGAAACCTAAATAAGGGGGGTGGACTTGTAACACCCGGAAAATTTGCTAAGCAAGTTAAATAATAATAACGGGTTCAGACGAGACCATGTAATAAGATAGGCTGGTTATGGGTGTTAGAACAAGTTAACGCTTCGGGTCGTGAGCTTGACGAGTTTAAAGTCCTGGGAACGCCTAATACATATATAGACGG
The DNA here is from genome assembly GCA_024085815.1 of Flaveria linearis. Classification (NCBI taxonomy): domain Eukaryota; kingdom Viridiplantae; phylum Streptophyta; class Magnoliopsida; order Asterales; family Asteraceae; genus Flaveria; species Flaveria linearis. The sequence continues at coordinate 53,866,717 of CM044009.1, forward strand.
ATCAGCTGAGCAACTCTCATTTGTACCCAACCCTCAATTTCTAGAGAGAGAAAGTGTAGAGAGAGAAAGTGTCGAATCGAGGCTCGGTTGGTCAAGGGATCGAAGGCTGGTGTTCGTGGACTCCCAAACAACAAGAATCAAGGTAAGAAACGTAGTCTAATTGCTCCTTTTTGTGAAAACCCGGATTTAAGTTTTTGGGGTTTTAAAAGTGACGAGAATCGCCCAAAAATGCACGTTTTTAGGTAAGAAAACATGAAAAAAGCTTAGATATAGCTTCCTGGATGATAACCCAAGGGTTTGGGTGTAAAAGATTGAAGTTTTGGGTTAAAATGGGCTGATTCGTAAGTTTCAGCTCGTTCTGCGAAATTAAGCACTCATCCAGCGAAACTATGCAGCGAAATTAGAGGTTTCAGCGAAACTACAGTTTCGCTGCAGCGAAACTACAGTTTCGCTTGGGCGAAACTATAGTTTCTTTGATAACTATGCCGGTGCCTAGGTTGACCCTTGGACATTGCGAAACTAGGGAATTCCAACGAAAGTTGGGCGCGCAAGGCAGCGAATCTGTTTAGCGAAACTGGCAGAATGCTGCCCAGCGAAACTAGCAGCGAAACTGTTGTTCGCCTAGCGAAACTATAGGCGAAACTATGGGCAAAACTATCAGGGAACTTAGTAGCGAATTTAGGCAGAAATTAACTCTTTTGAGTGTTAACTTATCTGCAGGCGGTGTAGTGTGACCCTCATCTTTAAAGCTTGAGTGAGAAGCTGCTTATCAAGCACAGGTGAGTTCTAGGACCCCTCATTTACTCGTTTTAAATGATTTTGGGGCTGGAACACATATAAAACTGGTTTATGAAATATGTATGTTTGACCCATTTGGGATGTAATCACGGGTAGTATGCTTAAGGTACGATTGTGGCTTGTATGTGTTCGTATGATGCATTAGTATGAGTCCCCAAGGTTTAGGAGGGACAATTAGGGCTGTTGCACTCGAGAAGATGCATAGTCAAGTCCCGGTTTTTGGGAAAAATACGGGAGTAAGTCCTTTCATGGGAGTCCCTGTAAGTGCCTGTAGATGAATGTTGATGTAGGCTATGTATGTATGATGTCATGTATGATGATGTATGACTGATATATGTGTGTTCCTTACGATGATTTAAGTATATCTTTCCATGAATTTACGTATTATGACAACGAATGAATGAAGTATTATGTAACGTAAAGTGAAAGATAAAAGAAGAGGAACATGAAAATGAATGCATGTATTAATGAATTAATGAGTGAGTAATATGATGATGAATACATGCATTAACGGACGAACGAAAGAAGTCTTGAATAAGTCGATTGGTCTTTCTTGGTGATTAACCATGGTCATGGTACCTCTACCGCTTACCTACTAGTACTGTGGCATACGCTTTGATTCACAGCCCAGTAGCTAAGATTGATCGGGGTATAGCATATGGTATTGGTACAACAGAATTCAATGTGCAAGTAAGGATGAAACGGGATCCTTGTTATTCGACCACAGTAATCATAGCCGAGTGCTATGAAGTGGGTAAAGCCTGACAGGATCCATATGAGAAGTTAAAAATAATGATGTATAACGGATGATGAAGATAATAAAGAATATTAT
>CM044009.1:53873346-53940846 GCA_024085815.1 Flaveria linearis
ATTAATCATCCATAATAGCCACAACACATTCAACATGTCCATTACATTCAACATACATCAAGATGATCGATTTCCAGTCCCAAACATGATGTCCTAGTTACTAATCAACATTCAATACCATACATGACTATCAAGGTTCATCAATCCCACATGATCAACTAAGCATTCATACAACTCCAATAACACATTCTAACACATTAGATATCCACAATACACACTCTAGCATGATCCTATCATCTAGAACATGTCCAAACCATCATATCCAAAGTTCATCAAAAATAAAGTTTCCCTTTTGGGAAAGTACATCCCAAAATCTACTAAACACCCAATGTATACATAATTCATCAATAATATACTATTTCAAGTTCATAGTAACCCCTAAGCATGATCAACAACATCAAACTAACATAATTCATCAATTCATATCTAAAAAGTTACTATATTTAGTAATGTATGGATTCTAGCATGTAATCTTGAATTACCAATGTTCATAGCAACAATCTAACATCCAATTATCATCATAAACACATCTATAACATCAATACATTAACAATTCAACATTACATGCAAAATAAAGTTACTATTATTAGTAACCTATGAACAAAGCCTTCAACTCATCAATTTCTTGCAAGATTCATGTATTCTAGCATCCATACTATCTAATTAACATCATAACATCATCAAACAACCATCAATTTTATATAATCAACATAACATTCGAATTAGGCTTCATCTAGAATCAAGTTCATGAACAATTCAACAAAAACGTATCATTCTTGCATAATCGACGTTAAACAACATGTATACAACCTAACTAACATATTAACATCACCAATTGATCAAAATTCAGCACCATGAACCCCTAATTCACAGCTAGGGTTTCGGTTATATCAAAATACATGAAAAACCCATAAAAATCTAACCTTTAAACTTGAAATGGCTTGTAATTGATGTTTCTAACGTATTATATTGCTTGTAATCGATCAAAACCAGCCTCCTAATGCTTGTTCTTGGCTGGAATCGCTAAGAGAGGGAGTGGGGATGCAGGTCGCGGCCGCTTGGGGGTTTAGGGTTGGGTTTTGTGTTTTGTTTTAATTAAATAATCCCAATGTACCCTTTAAGCCCTTGTGTTTTGTATTTTATAAAACTTAAGCTTTTTAACTCCTAGTAAAGTGTTTTTATCTTAATGATATGAACATATAAACTAATGGTAACCATTATATATTTTATTTTTATAAAAACACAAGACATACGAATTAATACGCACCTTCCCACGTTACGCGATTAATTTCCTAATTAGTATTTAAAACACACCAAACACGTAAGCATAATACCATAATCACATAACCAGTTAAATTATCTTTAATTTAACATTATTAAATATTATTAGGTCACCAACGTTCAACAACAACTAGTGTGTGTTCACAACACGTGTATGCAAGACTTAACGGAACTAACGGAGTTTGGTAACGGAAAATTACCGGATGTCACATTATCCCCATGTTGAAAGAATTTTCGTCCTGAAAATTGCGTTACATGGTGAGAGTGTTCCATCACTGGTCTACTGCATTGGCACACAGAAATCAAAATCTAGTGAGTTTTGGATGAGTTGTCACATCATCCCCATGTTGAAAGAAATTTCGTCCCGAAATTTAAATCAGTACCTTTGTCTGCAGGCATCGTCTCGAATAGTTGAGGGTACTTAAGCTTCATTTGATCTTCACGTTCCCACATGAATTCCGGTCCATGTCGCGAGTTCCAACGAACTTTAACTGTGGGTATCTTGCTTTGCTTAAGTGTTTTCACCTCACGATCCATCACCTCAACCGGTTCTTCGATAAAGCGTAATTGTTCATCCACTTGAACGTCCTCTAGTGGTACAATTAGTGTTTCGTCAGATAGACACTTTTTCAGGTTTGACATATAAACACATCATGGACTCCACTCAGCGAATCTGGTAAGGCTAGTCGATAGGCCACTGGACCTATTCTTTCCAATATCTCAAATGGTCCAACATACCTCGGATTTAGCTTTCCTCGCTTGTCAAACCGAACTACGCCTTTCCATGGTGAGACCTTCAGTAAAACCTTGTCGCCAACCTGAAACTCCAAAGGTTTCCATCTCTTGTCAGCATAACTTTTCTGTCTATCTCGCGCTGCAGCCATACGGTTCCGTATCTGCACAATCTTCTCAGTTGTCTCATGTATTAACTCGGGACCCGTTAGTTGACTATCACCAATTTCAGCCTAACAAACTGGTGATCTGCATTTTCTCCCATACAAAGCCTCGAAAGGTGCTACCTGTGTGCTAGTGTGATAACTGTTATTATAGGAAAATTCCACCAATCGCAGGTGAACTTCCCAGTTGTTCCCGAAATCAATCACACAAGCACGAAGCATATCCTCCAAAGTCTGTATGGTACGCTCACTCTGGCCGTCAGTTTGTGGATGATAAGCAGTACTCATATCCAATCGTATACCCAGAGATTTTTGTAGTGATTGCCAGAAGTGTGACGTGAAACGAGCATCGCGGTCATAAATAATTGAGATCGGTACACCGTGTCTCGAAACAATTTCCTTAAGGTACAGTCGGTTCAGTTTCTCCATCTTATCCGTTTCCTTAATTGCAAGGAAGTGAGCGGACTTCGTCAACCGATCCACAATAACCCATATTGTGTCACAACCAGTATTAGTCCGGGGTAACTTAGTGATAAAATCCATGGAGATTTGTTCCCATTTCCACATTGGTATCTCGGGTTGTTGTAACAGTCCAGATGGTTTTTGGTATTCTACCTTGACTTTTGAGCAGGTCAAACACTTGCTCACATACGTAGCTACATCCGCCTTCATGTTAGGCCACCAGTAGTGCGCCTTTAGGTCATGATACATCTTGTCAGATCCAGGATGTATAGAATACTTAGACTTGTGTGCCTCACTCATAACTAAATCCCTTAGATTTCCATAGACAGGCACCCGAAGTCTATCCATGAAGTACCAAATTCCATCCTCTTTCACCACTAGTTGTTTATCCATTCCCCGTAATAACTCAGAGCTAACATTTTCCTCTTTCAAGGCTTCTATCTGTGCTTCCTTAACCTATTCAGGCAGATGGGTGCTGATTGTAAGCTGTAAGGCTCGCACCCGCCTAGGTTTAGCTGTTTCTTTCCTGCTTAAGGCATCGGCAACTACGTTCGCCTTTCCAGGATGGTACTTGATAGCGCAATCATAATCGTTCAGGAGTTCCACCCAATGTCGTTGCCTCATATTCAACTCCTTTTGCTCAAAGATGTGCTGAAGACTCTTGTGATTGGTGTAGATAGTGCATTTGGTACCGTACAAGTAATGTCTCCAAATCTTTAAGGCAAAAACTACTGCACCCAATTCTAAGTCATGGGTGGTATAGTTCTTCTCGTGAACCTTCAGTTGTCTCAAGGCGTAGGCTATTACTTTGTCACGTTGCATCAGGACACAACCCAATCCTTGAATGGATGCGTCACAATACACCACGAAATCATCTGTCCCTCTGGCAGTACCAATATCGGTGCACTACAGAGTTTCTTTTTTAATAGCTGAAAAGCCGCCTCTTGACTTTCACCCTATTTGTATGCCGTTCCTTTATGGGTCAAGGCTGTGAGAGGTTGTGCGATCTTAGAGAATCCCTCTATGAATTGTCGGTAATACCCTGCTAACCCTAGAAATTGCCTTATCTCGCTCGGTGTTTTGGGTATAGCCCAATTCTTTATCGCCACAATCTTGGCAGGATCAACATGTATTCCCTTCTCATTAACAATGTGACCTAGAAATTTCACTTCTCATATCCAAAAGTCACACTTGGAGAATTTACTATACAGTTGCTCATTCTTCAATAGTTCCAAGATCAATCGTAAGTGCTCTTCATGGTCCTCCTTGGTCCTAGAGTATACGTTGGATCATGATGAGGCTGATGCAACCAAAACAACTTCACATAGTCATTTTGGTACTACATTCAAAGGCTTCCGAAGCTGAGCAAGAGAACTTCCAAAAGTCTGAAGAACAACAGCTAAAGATATCTACTGAAGGCAAAAGCTGAAGTCAACTGCTAAAGCCAACAGCTGAAGCCAACAGCTGAAGATATCTACTGAAGGCAAAAGCTGAAGTCAACTGCTGAAGACAACAACTGAAGCCAACAGCTAAAGATATCTACTGAAGGCAAAGCTGAAGACAACAGCTGAAGCCAACAGCTGAAGATATCTACCGAAGACAAAGTCTGATGAAAGAGCTGAAGACAAAGTCTGAAAGCTTCCGAAGACAAAGTCTGATGAAAGAGCTGAAGACAAAATCTGAAAGCTTCCGAAGACAAAGTCTAATGAAAGAGCTGAAGACAAAGTCTGAATGCTTTCGAAGACAAAGTCTGATGAAAGAGCTGAATACAAAGTCTGCTTCCGAAGACAAAGAAGACTCTAAGCCTCGGAAGAAGCAATCTTCCGAAGTATAAGTGCCTTCGGAAGAAGTTATTCTTCCGAAGTACTTTATCCTTTGGAAGACATTGCTATGTCCAGTAGATATAAGTATGGTCCCTGACAGTCCGCTGCAGACCTCTGATATAGCATGGCATCTTCCTAAAGAGCCATGTTGTTGACCATACTTTATTCTACTGTTCACCTTTTTATGATAGTACATGTTACCAACTTTAGTTGGTGACAAAAGGTAAGTTAGGGACATGTCCTGACTACCAACTCTCAGGCAAAATGTCTGAAAGACCTCACTAGAGTCTTGTAGTATAGATGTAAGGTTAGAGGTGTCCAGCTGGTATCAAAGTATATCCGGCTGTAGGTAGTATTATATATATATTCTCCTTGTAACTCTTTAGATAAGCGATTTGAGTCCAAGAGTCTTGTAATCCTTTGAGTTGAGAGGCAATATATAAAAGTACTTGAAAATTTACTTGCTGTGTTTATTTTCTTACTGCTTGCTACTTGGTATATTGTGATCAACTCTTTATAGACTACTTGCTGAGTGTTATTCGCAGTGAGTTGAGAGAAAAGCCACCCATAATCGATCCTGCAATTGGTATAAGAGCTCCAGGCTCTTGATTGTGAGATCTTACCATCGAAATCAACCTGTTTTTCACTCCTAACTTCAAACCACTCACTCAAATGGTCGCTCTCTCCAAGGCTGATATAGAAACCGGTACCATGACCAAGTCCCCAATGATCACCCCTGAAGACTTTGACACATGGTGTATCAGAATGGAAGGCTTCATCAAGTGTCAAGATTCAAGGATGTGGGACTCCATTGTCAATGGTCCTTTCATACCAAGCACTACTTCTGCTACTGGTAATCGCATCATTCCAAAAGATGTTGATGATTACTCAGAGGAAGACAGGAAGAGAATAGAGCTAGATCAAAGGGCTATGACTTCTCTCCAAACTACTCTCCCCAACTCCGTCTATAGACGCTTCAAGAAGTGCAAGACTGCTAAAGATTTATGGGAAGCATTGAAGCTGATGTATGAAGGATCCAAGGAAACCCAAGAGAACAAGAAGGATCTCTTGAAGCAGCAGTTTGAGAACTTTACTTTCAAGGCCAGTGAGACCTTGACTCAATAATACTTCAGGTATGTTGAGATAGTAGATACTCTGGTGGATATTGGAGTAGCTCTTAAGAACAGAGACATAGTTAGGAAGTTCATGTCTTCCCTTCCTAAACTATGGACTCACTACTGTCTTGTCATCAAGAGAACTTCGGACCTTAAGACTCTTACTCTCACAGAGTTGTATGGTATCCTGAGTGCATTCCAGATGGAGATGAACATGCAGAACTCCTCTGATCACTCCAATAACCAGCTGAGTTCAGCCCTTCATGTGGTTGAAAGGGAAATCATAGACCCACAACATCAGTTGCTATATTACCCTGACAACTCACATAGTGGACCCTACATTACTCTACCTGAGACTCCAAAGTCACAAAAGGTTCAACACAACTCCTTTCAAGATAGTTGTGCCTTTGTCTCTGGAAGTGGACACTCTGGTGATTTTCAATAATGCTTTGATGATCTTGAGTGCTTCAGTCCAGATGATGTGGAGTATGTGTACATTGTCCAGCAGATGGCTCTTTTAATTTACAGAGCGAAGAAGTTCTTCAAGAGAACTGGAAGGCAATTCCCTCAAAACCCAGTCAACAGCAAGTTTGGGTTTGATAAGAGCAAAGCAAAGTGTTACAACTGCAACCAACTTGGTCACTTTGCTAGGGAATGCAAGGCTCCCAAGAACAACCGGGGACCCACTGGCCTCCACACATCCCACTGCTCCAAAGCATGAAGAGAAGTCAACTAAAACAGCTGCTGTTGCTCAAGAAGTTGACTGGAGCTTCATGATACAGGATGTGACTCCCGCTCAAGCACTCATGGCCGGAACAGATGATGATCAGGTATATGAACATCTTTGTACTGCTGCCTGTATTGCTAAAGTTAAACTCTATAAGGATTACATTTCAGAAATCAGATCTGAGGTTGAGTCTTTAAATGTGCTAAAATCTGATTTTAAGAGAGCTGAATCTGACTATCAAAAGAAAATTGAAGAGTTAGAGAAAACTGTCTCTTTTAAAACATGAAAAGTCCAACTATAAGACTCAAATCAAAGATCTGATATCCAAACTATCTGAAGTTCAAGCCCAGTTGGTCACAGTTGAGGTTCAGGCCAGGAAGCAAGCTATTGCTGAGCAAAGCTTCCAAACTATTCTTGTATCAACCTCTCATTCCAAAATGTTTTATCAAAACAAGAAGGGTTGGGAACTAATGAAATAGCTCCACCACACCCTTATGAGTCTATTAGACTACCTAGATGTGGTACTGAAGAGCAAGAGGTTCCAACTGCTGATCCTTCTCCATTGGAACAAAAGGATGAGGCAAAAATAGTGGCCACCACAGGGGAGAAACAGGAGGATATACTCATCTCCACCTGTGAAGACCAAATCCTAACCACCAAGGCAAGAAGAAGCAGAGCTAAAGCTGCTAGAAGGACTGCCAAGAAGGTTGCAGAGTCCAAGCTTAAGATTGACCCTAAGCAAAGGGTGTCTTCATTTCTGCCGGATTTCAAGTGGTAGGTACTCCTGATTCAGGAAATGAGTGTAGTACCAGCACTCCTGTCCTACCAAAGGATCAGAAGTTGAAAGGGAAAGTTGCTGATGAAGAGAAGAAACCCAAGAAATAGCAACCTGCAAGTTCCCAGAAGACTTACATTGCCTGCATAATATGTGGTCTGCACAACCACATGGCTAAAGATTGTTACTACAATCCAGCAAGCACACATTATGTAAATAATGTTAGAAAAGAAGGAGTCAGAGAAGGTTTCTCAGTTGGACCACTTCAAAAGGACCAAATGATGAAAAAGGGAAAGTTGGTCTCGGAAGCCAAGTTGCTTTCGGAAGGAAGTACTCCTTCCGAAGGGAAAATGGCTTCGGAAGCCAAACCTTCTAAGGTTCGGAAGAACAAGAAGGCTCCCTTGAAACCATCTCAGAAGAAGACTACTTTGGAAGAAAGGTGGTGAAGGCTTCTTCCGAAAAAGAAGCTTCGGAAGAAGACCATGCTGCACAAGGTTCAACAAGCTCATCTTCAAGATCAACCAAGGGATGGATTGGAAGATCAAGGAAGATGCTGCAGCCCAAACCTCTTCTTCAACAATGACCTCTATTGAACCCCAATGCATATCTTTTGGTTTAATTATGTCACTATCGTTGGAAGAGCCCAAGACCAGCAAGGCTTGGGCTTCCAAACAAAACTAACCATCTCATCTTATGTGCAGGGACATCCATTTGACAAGAACAACAATATCTAGATTGTAGATAGTGGATGCTCCAGGCACATGACAGGGAACAGATCTCTCCTTCAACAATTCCAGAACTTCGATGGAGGGCCTGTCCAATTTGGAGGTGAGGCCGGAGGATATATTTCTGGCAGAGGAAGTATATCCAATGGCAGAATAAACATTGACAAAGTTCACTTTGTCAAACAGCTTGAACACAATCTGCTAAGTGTTTCTCAATTCTGTGACCAGAAGCATCAGATGCTTTTCACAGAACATGAGTGCATTATCCTCAAACCAGGGATGGCAATTCCTCCGGAATTGGTGCTTCTTAGATCTCCCAGGAAATGGGATATGTACAAGCTGGATATGAACAATGCTTCTCCTATGGGTGAAGTATCATGCTTTCTTTCCAAAGATGATAGTGATGAGTCAACACTATGGCATAAACGCATGTGTCATGTGAATTTTAAAACAATGAATAAATTGGCTAAAAATAACTTGGTACATGGTTTGCCTAAAAAGGAATTTTTCTGCAAAGATAACTATGTTGCATGCCTGAAAGGGAAACAACACAGATTATCTCATAAATCCAAATGTGTTAACTCTATCACTACTCCATTACACTTATTGCACATGGATCTCTTTGGACCCACAAGTATAATGAGCATTGGAAGGAAATCATACTGCCTTGTGATAGTTGATGATTTTACGAGATTTACATGGGTATTCTTTTTAAGAAGTAAAGATGAAACTGCTGAAACTTTAAAATCTTTTATTCTTAAAATAGAAAATCAAATTGATCACAAGGTTAAGATCATTAGAAGTGATCAAGGGACTGAGTTTAAGAACTTTGTTCTTGACTCATTCTGTGACTCAAAAGGGATTGCCAAACAATATAGTGCTCCCAGAACTCCTCAACAAAATGGTGTTGCTGAGAGGAGGAACATGACACTTATTGAGGCTGCTCGAACCATGTTAGCTGATTCAAAGCTGCCTCTAACATTCTGGGCAGAGGCAGTCAGCACTGCATGCTATGTGCAAAACAGGATTCTTGTAGTTAAGCCCCATGGAAAAACCCCTTATGAGTTATGGAACAAGAGGCCACCATTCATTGGCTTTCTAAGGTCCTTTGGCTGCAGGTGTACCATACTTAACACAAAGGACAACTTAGCAAAGTTTGCTGAGAAGTCGGATGATGCTATCTTTGTTGGATACTCTTCTAGCTCCAAAGCTTATTGAGTATACAACATCAAGAATCAACAATTTGAGGAGTCATCCAATATAGTTGTTAATAAGCACACTCCTTGTGTTAGGGGGAATGGACCTGAGTATATATTTGATTTAGAATTGTTTCCAAATATTCTAAACCATCTTGTGAGAATGTTTCAGCTGGAACAGGTGCTCAAGGTGATGCTAATGATGATGCCCAGACCTCTTCCAAATTCTCCAAGAGCTGAAAGGCAACAAGCTTCAACCATTCATAGATCTGACAGTGTAACTATGTCCAGGAATGGTGAAGCTTCAACAAGTGAATCACTTGATCAACCTCAAAGTTCTTCTGGTGATCCATTACAACACCAGGTTGAGGGAAGTAGTATTCTGAAGGAACATGCAACTATTAATATTACTTCACAACCAACCATTGATGATGTTTCTCAATCATTCAATCAGTCCTCATTGAATGACTTTGAAACAGTAGGTGGACAGAGTAATCCAGTTCCTGATCAGAATATGTCTAACCTAGACTTATCTCTGCAACTGGAAGTGATTCCTCGTCTTAGGATTCACAACACTCATCCAACTGAGAACATCATAGGGAATGTCTCTGAGGGTGTGAGAACAAGAGGATAAACTCATCATGGGAATGTCTGCTTGTACTCATGCTTCTTGTCTCAGATGGAACCAAAGAAGGTAGAAGATGCCTTAAAGGATAGTAGTTGGGTTGAATCGATGCAGGAGGAGCTGCTTCAATTCAGAAGACAAAAGGTCTGGAATCTATGCCCACTACCATCTGGTCAAGTACCCATAGGCACTAAATGGGTATTCAGGAACAAGAAAGATGATAGAGGCTTGATTATCAAGAACAAGGCAAGACTTGTAGTTCAAGGATACACCCAGGAGGAAGGAATTGATTATACTGATGTCTTTGCACCTGTTGTAAGACTTGAGGTAGTTAGGATCTTCCTTGCTTATGCTGCATCCAAGAACTTCACAGTCTACCAACTTGATGTCAAGTGTGCTTTTCTATATGGGGATATAGATAGGGAAATCTATGTATGTCAACCTCCAGGATTTAAAGACCCACAGCACCCCAACTATGTGTGCAAACTGGATAAAGCTCTATATGGGCTGCACCAAGCACCTAGGCTGTGGTATGAGACCTTGTCTCAGTTTCTCCTGAAGAATGGATACACTAGAGGTACCATTGACAAGACTCTTTTCATCAGAAAGAGTGGAGAAGACATTTTGCTTGTACAAGTCTATGTTGATGACATCATATTTGGTTCTTCAAACGATCAAATGTGCAAGGACTTTGAAAGCATTATGAAACAGAAGTTTGAGATGAGTTCCATGGGAAAAATGGACTTTTTCCTTGGAATTCAGGTGAAACAGATGAAGGAAGGGTTCTTCATAAGTCAATCTAAGTATGTATTAGACATCTTAGATAGATTTGAAATGAAGGATTGTAAACCAGCCAAGACACCCATACCCAGAAACCATAATCTTTGCCCTGACCTTGAGGGGGAGGATACTGATCAACATCAGTATAGAGCAATCATTGGTTCTCTGATGTATCTCACTGCTAGTAGACCAGATATCATGTTTGCCACATGCATTTGTGCAAGATATCAAGCTGCTCCAAAGGTGTCTCACCTAGCTGCTGCAAGGAGGATTCTCAGATACCTCAAAGGAGCACCTAAACTAGGTCTCTGGTATCCAAGAAATAGTGATTTCAATCTCTATGGATACTCTGACAGTGACTATGGTGGCTGCAACATTGACAAGAAATCAACATGAGGAGGATGTCAATTTCTTGGTGGAAGGATTATCTCATGGCAATGCAAGAAACAATCCTGTGTCTCTACATTAACTGCTGAAGCTGAATACATTGTTGCTGCTAGCTGCTGTGCTCAACTGCTCTGGATTCAAAATCAGATGTTAGACTATGGATTCAACTTCATGACTACTCCTATCCATATTGACAACAATAGTGCTATCTCCATTACTGAGAATCCGGTGAAGCACTCCAAGACAAAGCACATCGATATCAGGTATCATTTCATTAGAGATATTCATGAGAAACCTCTGATCAAGTTAATCAAAGTTGAATCAAATGAATAATATGCTGATTTGTTCACAAAGGCATTTGATGAACAAAGATTTAAGTATCTCATATCAGCTATTGGGATGATAAATATTGATTAACTACCTCTTTTGAAAAAGCTTTTTAAATGTGTAATGTCTTGTGTCAATACAATTTAAGCCCTGTTACAAAAGATCTTTAATTATTCTAAGTGTAAATTCCTTCCGAAGAGGAACTAACTCTCGGAAGATATTCTTGAATATCTTCCGAAGCCAAAATTCCTCAATGGAAATTGTCTTCTCGGAAGAGTTTTTGGTCTCGGAAGAAGCGATTGATTTTACATCAGATCTACTTCCGAAGCTTATAAAACTCTCCATTCGGAAAGATAACTTCACCTTCGGAAGCAATGCTTTGCTTCGGAAGAGAAAGTATCTTTAAAAGACCATTTTACCTTCGGAAGCAATGCCTTGCTTCGGAAGAGAAATTGACTTCGGAAGACAATTACCTTCGGAAATGTTTTACATTCGGAAGTAAAGGTTTTTATATGTAACGGATATCTTTTGGGCCCCACTCTGTAAAAAGTAAAGATTTTGTTCATGATGGTCAGATTATTTAAAATTATCCTTGCCGCCACTATCATTTCTCTGCCGTAAACCACCATACCACCCATAGTAACCCTAAACAGTTACCCTATTACCGCCACTACCACAATTCATCCCTTTAAATAATCTTGACTGATCAATTTCATCTTCTTTTACCAATTTACTACCCTAACTATTCCCTTCACTGTCAAACCTGCAATTTCACCCAAATTTCAAGCTTATCTTTTATTCAATGGCGCTAAACCCTCAGCACAACCAAGTCGCATTACTTGATTCGTCAAGTGATGCCGACTTCACCCAAATCATCACCTTTCTTACCGAATCCACATACCTCACTGCACTTACAGTTAACCCCACCGTATACTCCAACCATATGTCTGAATTCTGGAGCAACGGTCAAACTGCAGTTCTGAATGGGGTTCGAGTCCTGAGAACCCACACTTGTGGCCAAGAGTTGGTCATCACTGAATAGCTCATCAGGGAGCATCTCGAGCTCCATGATGATGGGGCTCCTACTGAGTTCCCCAAAGAAGACTTGGAAGACACCTATATCCTCACGGGATATGGAGGGGATGTAAGCAGGTCTACCATCTACAAGTTTAACTTCTCTTACCATTGGAAGTTCCTGCTACACATTATCCTGCACTGCCTCTCCAACAAATAGGGGGTTGGGATCAAATCCCATATGAACTAGGATGCCTAGTTCATGGGTTGGTGAGAGGTCTCCGATTCAACTACTCATGATTTGTGTTGACCAACCTTATCAGCAATCTGAGCAGGGATACATTCTTCATGTATCCCAGATTTATTCAACTTATAATCAATTGTGAGCTGGAACCAAGCAAGCTTGTCTGTGCAGCTGCTCTTACTGTTCCACAAATGAGGCCTACCATCTTCAAAATACTGAAGAAGGTTTCCATCAACTTCACTGGAAGGTACACTCCATTACCTCCAGAGATGACTGAGCGCATAGCTCCTGGTGACATCTCTGTTATCCCCACAGGTGATGAACCCACACCAGCAACCTCCACCACAATGCCAAAATCTTCTTTACCCATCAAAGCTACATACCAGAGACGACCCAAACAAACCCTTGTTCAATCTACTCTGATTGAACAAGCTCCTTCAGTTCAAACCAAAAGGACTAGAGTGGAATCATGGGCTCCCACTCAGTCCGAGGTCACACCATCCTTCACATTTGACCTCAATGTGGGTTTTGAGCCTCCTCAGTCTCAAACCCAAGAGCCCGAACCCCAAGCCTTAAGCCCACAGGGTGAGTCTCTACACTCCCCTGTGCAGCCTTCTAGGGACAGCCCCACCATAGGCTCAATGCCTGTAGACATTGATCTAGGTCCCGGGTCAGTAGGTTTAACTTCCCTATCTTTCACTGACCTTTTACTCCGCACTGATGAAGAGATTACATCTCTCCATGGCCATGAAGTTGATATACAACACCCTCTGAAAGATCAACAGAGCCAAGAGGGATCCTTTGTCTCTAGCCCCCATCAGCAGCCAATTACTGAGGTGAGTCCCACTGATGTGGAGGGGACTCATGCAGGCTCAGCTGCCACTACTCAGAGTCTCTCATTGAGCTCTCGGGATAGTGGTAACATCATTAGGACTGAGTCTACAGAAAATTTGCCCATTGACATCTCTGAAAGAGATGACTCTGAGCAAAGGAAACCAGGGTGCCAAGAAGCCACATCTAGTGGTGAGACTGAGCATACTAGGTATGTTATCTCATATCCCCGTGATTCTTCTCATGAAGATGAGGGAAGTATGCAACTAACACTTCAGTACTTGCTTTCTAAGGTTTCCAACCTGGAATCACAGGTGAGGATCTTAGAATCAAGGACTGCCACTCAGCAACTTGAGATTAACACTCTCAAGGCTAAACTAGCTGAGAAATAGATGGAGAGGTCTGTTAGGCATGTACCAATTCAGGTCTCACTGACTTCTTTCTCTAGCTCATCTAGCTCTCAAGATGATGCTACCAAAAAGGGGGAGAAAGTTCAGAGGCAAACAATTGAGGAACCACAAACCTAATCTCTTACTTCCCAACTCATCACACTACCTGAGTCATCTCAATCTTTTCTAGAAATTGACTCAAGAATGCTTCAAGATCTCTACAGACTTTTCACAAAGTTTGTATTGAGATCATCCCTAGAACAGACCAGCCCTGACACCACACTTATATATTTTGGGGCTGAGGAGCTTCAAAGATTGACTGCACCTTCTACCACTGTGGAAGAGGTTGGTCAACCTAAGGTCCACATGGAACCTGAGATTAGCTTTGAAGGGGAAATGGGGACTGATGGCCCAGCAACTAAAACAGTTGGGACAGAACTTGCAGCTGTCTTATCTTCAAAGCTCAAGCTGAAGCTTCCGAAGCTGACATGGAAGCCTCGGAAGAACAAGAAAAGTCTTTCGAGGCCGAAATAGAAGCTGCGGAAGGCTTATTCCAGATGTCTGAGGAACTGACCATCACAGATGTTATTGCTGAAATAGCATCTGAGGTGAGCAGGGAGGACATTTCTGACATTCCTCCAACCCAAACACCAGCTGAACTTCTCTCTCAATCACGACCCTCCATCCAAGAACCACCACAGTCAAGCACTGCCAAAGACAAAGGAAAAAGAAAATTGACTGCGGAAGAGATTCAGGAGGAGGAGAGGATTGAGAAGCTCAAAAAGAAAGGAAGGTTTCCTACTGAAAAGCTGCTAGCTGCTAGTTCTAAGGCAGCTACAGCCAATCAGGAAGAGATCAACCAAAAGAGAAGGACATCACTCATTGACCAGCTCATCAGCCTAGGAGCTGCCAATGAGGAGATACTCCTACTACCACTAGAGGAGTTGGTGACTTTGGAGAGGTCAACCAGGCTAAAACAACAAGAAGAAGCCAGGTTGGCCTTGGAGAGGGAAGAAGAAGAGCGAAGGGAGGCAGCTCTGAAGCTGAGAGAGGATAGGATCAAATTCCTACTCTCAAGAGGCTTCAGTCTTCCTGAACTGTCTCCACATGATGTGACATGATCCTGCTACTCCACAACAAAGAGCACGATCAAATGGAGAAGGAAAGGAAGAAGGCTGCTAGGGAGAAGTTGAGGGAGAAGAAGAGGAGGGAAGAAGAGAAGGGGGTCACTTCCACCTAGAAGTCCAATGACAAAGCCTGGATGAAAGACTATCTCCGGGCTCATGGATTCTCTGGTAGGCAGGTGGGACCTATGTCCGAGAGGACACTCCAGCGGATTGTCAGTGAAATAAAAGCTGACATCCGTTTGGGAAAAGGAAGGAGATGTACAGGAGGGTACAGGGAATGGTGTTCACCCCAGCCACTCAACCACAACAACCACTAAACCACAATCCACACCAGAAGAACCAATCCCATTGCCCATCAAAACCGAACCCACTGATGAAACCTTCACCCCTCAACCCACAACTCCACCCAACCTACCACATCACCTCAACCACCCAAACTACCCATCCTAAAACCTAAAACACAACCCAAAACCACTAAACCTAAGCCTACCCAACAAAAACCAAGACCATCCCCTCAGCCTCCTCAACATCTCTCCTTTGAGGAAATAAAGGAGTTCAAGACAAGGCTCATCAACTGCACCACCTTGAGCAGCATCTCCTGTGAGGGAGACCTTATCAACATCACCTATGTTGATAACTCTTCAAACTCCCTCACCCTAGGACAATTTCTTGAGTTGCCTAGAGACACTTTTGGCCAGACTGCAAGACTTCTTGGTCTCAACTCCGATACCCTCAATGCTGAGGAGAAGAGACTAAGAAGGAGACTGGTGACTCTGCTGGATACCAGAAAGAGGACAGGATTTCTAGTCAATCTCCTGGACCTAGGAATGCTATAATCCAGTGGAGGTTCGATAAACCTTCTCACAACTTTGTTGTGGAAAGGGAGAATGGCAAAACCAACAGGCTTAATGCCACATCTCTATTGCATCTCAGCAGATTCGACCTTGCTGAGCTTGCAGAGAAGCCATTCTCCAATCCCTCTAACTCTGAGACTGCTGCACACATCAGAAATCATATCAGCGGTCTCCACTTGGCTGAACTAAGTAGAAGAGCCAAGATTGAAGAAGAGTTGAAGTTGAAAAGAGCGGAAGACAAGGAAAGACCAACCACCAAAGGCACAGCCTTTCTACAGATGGTGGAAGGTCCTGAATTGGAACCAATAGTTAGATGGGAATATGACTATAGTTCCCATCAACTAACTCTTTTCAGAGGACCACAACAAAGGGTACACATAATCCAAGGAGACAGAGTGGAGGTTTTGTCTACCAAGGATCTGTACAAGATTCTCAGCACCACATCAGAAAAGAATGAAGACACTGATAAACACTTACTTTCCATGGTGCTGAGAGCTTTGAGAAGAAGAGGGAAGTGAAGTTTTGGTAGCATCATCCTAGGGGAGTTTGTTGGATCATGATGAGACTGATGCAACCAAAACTACTTCACATAGTCATTTTTGGTACTACATTCAAAGGCTTCCGAAGCTGAGCAAGAGATCTTCTGAAAGTCTGAAGAACAACAGCTGAAGATATCTACTGAAGGCAAAAGCTGAAGTCAACTGCTGAAGACAACAGCTGAAGCCAATAGCTGAAGATATCTACTGAAGGCAAAAGCTGAAGTCAACTGCTGAAGACAACAGCTGAAGCCAACAGCTGAAGATATCTACTGAAGGCAAAAGCTGAAGTCAACTGCTGAAGACAACAGCTGAAGCCAACAGCTGAAGATATCTACTGAAGACAAAGTCTGATGAAAGAGCTGAAGACAAAGTCTGAAAGCTTCCAAAGACAACGTCTGATGAAAGAGCTGAAGACAAAATCTGAAAGCTTCCGAAGACAAAGTCTGATGAAAGAGCTGAAGACAAAGTCTGAAAGCTTCCGAAGACAAAGTCTGATGAAAGAGCTGAATACAAAGTCTGCTTCCGAAGACAAAGAAGACTCCAAGCCTCGAAAGAAGCAGTCTTCCGAAGTATAAGTGCCTTCGGAAGAAGTTATTCTTCCGAAGTACTTTATCCTTCGGAAGACATTGCTATGTCCAGTAGATATAAGTATGGTCCCTGACAGTCCGCTGCAGACCTCTGATACAGCATGGCATCTTCCTAAAGAGCCATGTTGTTGACCATACTTTATTCTACTGTTCACCTTTTTATGATAGTACATGTTACCAACTTTAGTTGGTGATAAAAGGTAAGTCAGGGACATGTCCTGACTACCAACTCTCAGGCAAAATGTCTGAAAGACCTCACCTAGAGTCTTGTAGTATAGATGTAAGGTTAGAGGTGTCCAGCTGGTATCAAAGTATATCCGGCTGTAGGTAGTATTATATATATCTTCTCCTTGTAACTCTTTAGATAAGCGATCTGAGTCCAAGAGTCTTGTAATCCTTTGAGTTGAGAGGCAATATATAAAAGTACCTTGAAAATTTACTTGCTGTGTTTATTTTCTTACTGCTTGCTACTTGGTATATTGTGATCAACTCTTTATAGACTACTTGCTGAGTGTTATTCGCAGTGAGTTGAGAGAAAAACCACCCATAATCGATCCTGCAGTATATCAGTATGTCATCGAAAAACACAATAATGAATTGATCGAGATAGGGTTTGCACACGCGGTTCATGAGATCCATGAACACCGCAGGTGTATGGGTCAACCCAAAAGGCATGACTAAGAATTCATAATGACCATAACGAGTACGAAACGTAGTTTTGGAGATGTCTTCTTCTCGTACTCTAAGTTGATGATAACCAGATATCAAGTCAATCTTTGAATAATAGCTTGATCCATGAAGTTGATCGAACAAGTCGTCGATACGAGGTAAAGGGTATCGGTTCTTGACTGTGACTTTGTTTAACTCCCTATAATCGATACACATTCGAAACGTGCCATCTTTCTTCTTAACAAAGAGAACAGGGGCTCCCAGGGTGATGTGCTAGGTCGAATAAAGCCCTTATCTAAAAGCTCCTGAAGTTGTGATAACAACTCCTGTAGTTCGTTCGGTGCTAATCGATAAGGTGCTCTAGCAATCGGGGCTGCACCGGGAGTCAGTTCAATTTGGAATTCTACTTGGCGATGAGGTGGTAGTCCAGGAAGATCCTCTGGAAACACCTCTAGAAAGTCTCGTACCACAGGTATGTCCTCCATTCTCCTTTCCTCCGGTTGCTTATCGGTGACGAGTGCTAGAATAGCCAAACGACCTTTTCGCAACAACTTTTGTGCTTTCATGTAAGAGATAATGCCTATCACTGTACCACTCCTATCGCCTCTAACTGTAAGGATTTTGTCACCAACAGGAATTCGTATGATTTTCTCGTGACATATGACTTCCGCTTACTTATTAGAGAGCCAATCCATGCCTATCACAACGTCGAAACTTCCCAGTGTAACAAGCATAAGATCTATAACAAAAGTATGACCAGCGAGCTCTATCTTACAATCTCTAAGGATATGTGTTACATGAATCTATTTACCGTCAGCCAATTCTATGGTGTATTTGGATTCTAAGGCAGAGGGAATATCACTTAGAAGACTACAGAACTTTAAGGATATGAAACTCCTATCGGCTCCAGTATCAAATAGTACCGTAGTGAAACATTCATTGACAGAAAACCTACTAGTAACAGTTGTAGTGTCGTTTAGAGCCTCACCTGAGCCAATGACAAAGGCTCTCCCCTTGGCTCCATTATTGTTGCCACCATTCCCATTGCTGTTGCCATCATTGTTGTTGTTGCCTTGGTTGTTGTTATTGTGACCATTGCCATTACCATTACCATTTTTCCTCAGTTGCGGGCAGTTTCGCCTGTAATGCCCTTCCTTCCCACATTCAAAACAACCCTTGGGAGTCTCCTGAGGTTGTTGTGGCTTCTTTACCAACTCACCACGACAATCCTTGGCTAGGTGTCCCATTATACCGCAACGCTGACATTTGAAGTTGTCATACCTTCCCACATGGTGATAGTTACACCGCGTGCACTTCGGTTGTTTACCACCATACCCGCTTGGTCCTTGATTGTTTGAAGCCGACTGGTTGAAGTTACGGTTATTATCGAACCTCCGTTGTTGTTACTGGACCGGCTGTTGTTGTTGGGGTTGTTGCTGATTGCTGGACGATGATGATTTGTTGTTGTTGTTGGAGGCATCCCATTTCCTCTTGTTATTGGGCACGCTCGCCACAACGCCCCGTTTCGGTAACCGTCCTTGTTCCACGGCTTCGTCGGTCAGTTTGTGGGCTATGCGAATAGCTTGATGAATTGTAGCTGGGTTGGAGGAAGTCACCATGCTCCAAATCTCGGGCACCAATCCCCGAATGTAGTGCTCCACCCGCTTATGCATCTCATTTACCATTCCTGGGCATAGAGTGGCCAATTCGTTAGTTCTAGTTGTATAAGCCTTGATTTCCGAGCCACAACATTCATAACAAAAATAAGAAAGTAACAAATCATCACATCCATAACATTCATGACAAAAATGATAACCAAGATAAATAAATTGTAAATAAGTCACAATGTATTCACCAATGTCAAAATTTAAGTTTGTTGTTCGGGTGGGGAAACAACCCTCCCACATAGGTTCCAAAAGAAAGAAACACTACATAGTCCAAGTCATTTAAAGAAAAAGAAAATTAATCAACGATATCCGACCCGTCGCTGTCATCTTCCATCTCCTCGGGTTCTTCTTCAGGTTCCTCCTCGGGTTCCTCTTCGGGATCCTCCTCCTCCTCGGGGGCCTCTGCAGGAGCAGGAGCTATAGCGATCTGAAGCACCGCCAACCGGGCTTGTAAGGTAGCAATTCTATTGTCGGCTGCTTCGTCCCGCTGTTCTCGAGCAGTCATACGTCCTCTAAGTTCCAGATAACCACCCTCCATGTGGTGACACCCCTCCAAGGTCTTACCATGTCGTTCCTCAAGTGCACTCAGCTGGTGTCGTAGTTTGTACACCTCATGCTGTAGTGTACAAACGTCACTCATGAGTCGGCTGACTCGGTGCTGCTCCGTATCCAGTGCAGCCACCAATGCAGCAATCACCTGCTCGTTGGACTGCACCGTCCGTAGGAGTGAAGGTATTGGTTGATCAGTGTTATTTCTAGTTCTAGGTCTCGGGATGGGTACACGCTCCCTATACATGATATGGTCCACGAACTCGGGATAGAAACTCCAGTCTCGTGGAGGGTCGCGCTCCATCAGGGCAAAAGGTTGATCCCAGTCAAACTCTCCCCGTGGGTAGTCTAAACGGGGCCAATCACGTCCATTGTCGGGTACTGGTCCGGGAGGTGGGGACTCGGATCGAGTAGGTGATGCCGGTCGCTTACCAGGAGCTCTAGACGATGATGCCATGCTGCAAAAAGAGTGATGTGTATGCCAATGAGTATACAGTAGAGAAATCAGGAACAAGTAACTAACTAACTATGTGAGGTTATAGTCTAGTGTGTATGCAACCTAGTTCTCTATAACCAATGGCTCTGAAACCAATCTGTCACACCCTCAAAATCCACGTGCGGAGTTTTACCGCGAGGCGTGTGAACAAACCAGTATCACAGTCAATAGTTACTCGGAACGACTCTACATGCCATGTTTAAATAAAACAAACCAAAGTTCAAACTTTAAAACCATGCGGAAGCATTGTGTAAAATAAGACAAACCCAAAATATATAAATGCATAATATGGCAAAACATGCGCCAACCAAATGTTTGAAAACCCGTAATGTAAAGATAAGCAAATGTGTTTATAGATTAAAGCCTTAGAATGCATGCTCGACCCGTGGTGTGCTCCTACTGGCAAGCTGAGTTATCGACCTGAGAATAACATACTAAAATGTCAACACAAAGGTTGGCGAGTTCAAGAGTTGGCATTTAAACATAAACAGTTTAACAGTTGTGATATATGTAAGCAGTGTATTGTAACAGATAGCTAGTCTATTAACAATAAATATTAATTCATAGTGATTTCGCAATTGAAGCTGACTGTGATAGTTTTTGCCTCCTGCCACGACTTACCAGGTCATGACAAATGTTCATAGGACAAATTGCACCCGGTTGACCTCGAGTCACACAGGTGGGGCTCGTCAGACCCAATAGTACTACCCAAGTTTCCTCGCTATTCAATATTAACAATTCGAAAGTGTGAGGACTTTTCCATGGTAGACAACACTATATTAATATTATACACAACTTAAATACAATAAGCGTTTGTGAAATTACAAGTATGCTATCTCCCCCAAAGGAGATTAAATAAATAGTGCGGCATGAACTCACCTGATATGCGTAATGCGTACTTAGAGTTTACTTGAAAGAAAGAGTGGACGGTCAACCCTCAGAGGTTACCTAGGTCATGTAAGTACATGAGTACGTGTAAACAGAGAATATATGGAACCCTAAGTACACTACAACCAAAGACTCAAGGTTTTAGAAGGATAGACATGTTTGACCCAGTTGACCCGTTTGACCCGTTGGTGACATTATGTGTTGTAAACCATTTAAATAGACATAATCATGCATCATACAAGGTCAAGTCATGTATAACCTACTCATATGACCCATAACTATGAATTATCATAAACAGGCCAAAACAGATAATGTATCAATTAATCATTCATACTAATCAACAACACGTTGAACATGTCCATTACATTCCACATACACCAAGATGATCAATTTCCAATCCTAAACATGATGTCCTAGTTGCTAATCCACATTCAATAACATACATGATCATCAAAGTACATAAATCGCACATAACCAAATAGACATTCCATACAACCTATTCAATAGGTTCTATCACTTTAGAAATCATCCATGGACATACTAACATGCTCCTAATGTCTCAAACATGTTCAAACTATCATCATTCAAACTTTGTGCAAATAAAGTTTCCCTTTTGGGAAAGTACATCCCAGAATCTACTAAACACCTAATGTATACATAATTCATCAATAATATACTATTTCAAGTTCATAACAACATCTAAACATGATCATCAACATCCAAATATCATAATTCATCAATCATCATAAACAAAAGTTTCCACTTTTGCCAAGGTATGAACTAACCTACATCATGCATAGATTTCTTGCACCAAATTCATCATCTAATGCTCATGAAACATTAACAAGTACATTACATCACCAACTCATTACAATTCATCAATGTTCAACATCAAAAGTTTCTACTTTTGGCAACCTATGAACTACAACATTCATTCCAAGGTTTCTAGTATTCATATCAACCATCTAGCACCAAATCATCATCATAAACACATCCATAACATCAATTTATCAACAATTCATCAGATCATGCAAAATAAAGTTACTATTCTTAGTAACCTATGATCAATGTACCAAAAACGTAACTTTCTTGCATAATCAACGCTAACTAGCATACATACAACCTAACTAACATGATAGCATCAACAAACATCAAGAATCGACATCCATACCATCCAATTCGACTAGGGTTTCGGCCAAACATCAAATTCCATGAAAAACTTGTGAAAATCTAACCTTTAAACGTGAGTTGGCTTGGAATTGAAGGTTCTAACTTGTTGTAATGCTTGAGATCACCCAAAATTGATGTCTTGTAGATGTTCTAGGGCTGAAATCGAAGTGTGTGTGTGTGGGATGGAGATCGCAGCCGCAAATGGGGGGGGATTAGGGTTGGTTTTGTTTTATTTAATTTACTTTTACACAATTACCATTTAAGCCCTTGTTATTGTATTTTTATATAAATAAGGTTTTAATTAGTTTTTAAAAGGTTTTTAATTACTGAACACAATTATTATTAGTCACAAATGATAACCTTGCATATTTTTCACTTGACACACAACATATGAAATAATTATAACCCGTTGTCACATTACGCGATTGATTTCCTAATTTGTATTAGAAAAACACGTAAACACATAAGCATAATACAATAATCATATTATTGATTAGGTTATTATTAGTTTGTCATTAGTAATTATTTTAATGTCACCAACGTTAAACGACAACTAGTGTGTGCTCACGACACGTGTATGCAAGACTTAACGAAACTAACGGAGTTTGGTAATGGAAAATTACCGGATGTCACATATATGTGTATATATATGTATATGTATATGTATATATATGTATGTATATACATATGTATGTATATATGTAATTGGAAAGAAAAAGACGCTACAATAGGTGTGTAACACCCAATTATTTTTAAAAAGCTATGAAGGAATAAAAGTAAAGAAAAAGAAAGAAAAGCTATAAACCCACGTTGAGGTGTTAAAAGTGTCCAAAAGGACATAACTTTGAAAAAGTTGGTGAATAAAGCAACCTGGCCGCCCATGTTGCCTCTTACACCTTGTCATTCGGATTTTGTTAGAGAGAGAGAGAGAGAGAGAAGAAGAGCAGAGAATTCTCGGAGGTTGTAGAAGAAGAAGGAAAATTCGAAGTTTTTGGTAAGAATTCTCAGTTTTATGATGTTCTAGACAATTCTAGTCTCGGTTGTATGCTTATAAATGTGATTGTATGTT
The DNA here is from genome assembly GCA_024085815.1 of Flaveria linearis. Taxonomy (NCBI): domain Eukaryota; kingdom Viridiplantae; phylum Streptophyta; class Magnoliopsida; order Asterales; family Asteraceae; genus Flaveria; species Flaveria linearis. The sequence continues at coordinate 53,896,559 of CM044009.1, forward strand.
CGGGTTATGTATGTGTGTGGGTTTTAGGTGTTAAGCACGACTGAGAAAGTTCAAGAGAAGGGTTCAAACCCGAAAGCAGCTCAGGTGAGTTCCGGAACCCCCTTTTTAACACGTTTTTAACAAATTTTAGGGCTGGAAATGCATGTGTTCATGTTTTTATAAAAATGGGTTTTACCCGTATGTGTGTGTGTGTGAATGTGTATGTGGGAGGGTGTTAATTTGGGGTTTATATGTGGTTATGTTTATGTTATGATGCTTAGAACGTTAATATTAAGATTAGAACATGATGTATGTTGGATTAGGACTGATTTATGTTAGTTTAGTGAAAGTTAATTGCCCATGCGCCTAAACAGTAACTCATGCGTCCAACGGTTTAATGTTCTAAGTGTTCCCAACCGCCCAAAGGTCCAATCGTCTAAACAGTACTCAACCGCCTAAGTGCCCATGCATCTAAGTCAGGCCCATGCGGCTGAATAGTGCCCAACAGTCTAGATTATTGACCAGATTGATCAAGTGTAGGCCCAAACGTGTTGGTACACATGTCCCCAGGTCTAGTCTAGTGATCTTAAATGTAATAGACTTTCATCTTGTAACACATATGTAATGTTGAATCAATGTAATGAAAAACTCTTCAGTGAATGTTTGATTGATTGTTTAATGTCATATCTATTAATATTGTTTGTTGTTACACACATATATGAACATGTTATATAGGTTATAGAGTTGTTAGACATGTTCTGAATCATTTAAGGTTCAAGAATGTGTTTAACTAAGTAATCTGAGTCCGTCGCACGACCGGACCATGCGAGTGGGCCAATCGCACGACTGAACCAGGTGATTGAGTCAATCGCACTACTGAGTCATAAGACTGACTCAGTCGTACGAATGAATCAATCGTATGACTTAGTCACACGACTGAGCCAGTCGCTTGGCTCAGTCGTACGAATGAAAGCTCTAACCTATAAATACCACTTAATTTATGGAAAAACGGTAGACTTCGATAATCTTCAACCCTAGCCGTCCCAGTTCGCACAGAGCGTCCCTTCCAACTTCACAGAGCATTTCAGATCATTCCTACTTCATTCTTAACGTATTCTAATCGTTAGGTTTGATCCGATTAACGTTCTCACTGATTGGATCACCAATCAAATAGAATTCCATGCTATTTGATTAGGTTTCACGTAGAATCATTTAGTACTCCGTCTGTACACGGTCCTAACAAGTGGTATCAGAGCCTTGGCTCTTGATTCTTCGTGGATTCAATCTTGTTTTTGAAAAAGTCAACGGTTTTAAGCGAAAAGATCCTTTCTTTCTGCTCAAAATCAAGTTTTTACGTGTGCATGTTCTGAAAATTGAGTCTTTTTCGAGTTGCAGCCGACTAAGGTGTCAAAAATTGCGTTTTAGGTCAAGGTGTGTGAAAAATCTCGATTTCAGCAGTCTCAGTCGCACGATTATCTCAATCGCACGACTGAACTCCAATCGCCTAGTCCAATCGTACGACTGAACTCAATCGCTCGTTCAATCGCACGATTGACTCAGTTGGTCTGTCCAGTCGCACAACAGCCTTAATCGCCTGCCCAGTCATACGAATCAGTTCTATCGCACAGTGATTGTCTCAGTCGCCTCTCAGTCGCCCATCTCAGTCGCCTACACAGTTTGTTTTTCAAGTTAAAGACTAAGACAAAATGGACTCAGAGAACTTCGCATTCTCAGCAGGAAAGGACTCAAGGATCCAGAACCTTTTGCTACTGGAAAATGAGATTGGGAACCATAATAAACCACCTAAGCTACTGTCTATTGATGAATTTCCTCAGTGGAAGCAAAGATTTGAAATTCATCTTAATGGAGTGGATACCAATCTCTTGAACGCTATTAAAACTGGCTACAATATGCCAGTTGGTACTGATGGAATACCCCTGACTTTGAGTGGTATGAGTGATGCACAAAAGGTTGCTTATATTGCAGAGAAGAAAGCTTACGCAATGTTGACCCAGTCAATTCCCAAAGACATCTTCCATCAATATTCAGAACACAAGCAAAGTAAAAAATTATGGGATGCTCTTGAGAAGAGATACGATGGTAATTCAACACTTAAGTCACTAAAGGCAAAAGCGTTGAAGAAAGAATTTGACAACTTCTCTTCTATTGGGAATGAAAGCTTGGATGATATCATCGATCGCTTCTATCATTTAATGAGTGAACTTCACACTCATGGTGTTACAATGTCTAAGGAAGAAAAAGTGACAAGCTTGGCTGATGGGCTACCAGAGAAGTGGGATTCATTCATTTCCACTCTTCGATATAACCTAGTGGTGGAGACTTTAGACATAAATGATTTCATCCTGAAACTGAGAGAAGAAGAGGTGAGGCACAAGTACAAGACAAAGAAAGGAGCATACACTCAAGATCCATCTTTGTACAACGTTACCCCTACTTCAACTGCTAAATCCTCCAGCGCTCCTCTGCAAACTGATTTTGTGTCCAATGCATCATCTGCAACTGAACAAAGCTCATCGTCCGGTGGCGAGTCACATGTGTCATCAGGGGTTCAACAAAGCTCTACAGTTACTCAATCAACGAAGTTAGTGACAGAAAATCTAGGAAAAGTAACTGTGGAAGTGGCGAAGGAGCACATGGACCTATTTGCTACTGTGGTTCATTCTTATGATGGTTTAGTAGCAGGGAAAATTGTAAATTGTCACCTGGCTGATGAAGACTACGAGCAGGTGGATGAAAATGAATTGGAGAGGATGGACATAATATGGGCTCTAAAAAAAGTGCTGTGCGGCGAGCAAAGAAGTTTGTGAAGAAGACAGGACAGAATCTGGTGGCTACCAAAGATACTACTTTTTGATTCGACAAGTCCAAAGTCACCTGTTTCAACTGTGGAGAAAAGGGCCACTTCAAGCGGGAATGTGTTAAACCGAAGAAGACCGGCAATGGGAACCCGTTCTCGTCTTTCAACAAACAAGAGAAAGAGAAAAAGACGGCCTCAAGAAGCAGTGACTCAAAGGCAATGGTAGCTCAAGGTGATGAAGGACAGGACTGGTCCTTCCGATTTTTATTTGGTAGTGAAGCCAACATTGCATCTGTTAAAGATCTGAATGAAGACTCAGCGAGTGAGGGGGAGAACTCAGTTGAGAATGATACTGCTGATATGGATGAGACCTTAGCTGTTGTAAATCAAATTGTTGAAAATGAGCTGAATGCTGAATCTGAAGCACAACCAAAGTCTCAAAATGCTTTCATGGCCAGAACGTCTACATCGGCACAGGTTGTCCGCTATATTGCGTCTACCAATACATGGATTGTAGATAGCGGAGCTTCCAGGCACATGATGGGAAATAAGTCTCTCCTTTTAAATGTCAAACAAATTAAGGGGGGACACGTTTCCTTTGTTGGTAACAAAGGAGGATACATTACCGCTCAAGGAGAAGTAGGTAATGCAAAGGTAAGATTTGATAAAGTCAATTTCGTTCAACAATTGGAAAACAATCTGCTTTCAGTGTCTCAGATATGTGACAAGGGCTTCAAAGTGATGTTTGACAATCGCAAGTGTTACATTCTGAAGAAAGAGATGGAGATACCAGAGGAGCAGGTATTAATGTCAGCGTCCAGGTACAATGATTTATATGTATTGGATATGTCTAATGCTTCTACTTCTGAGTCTACGGTTCAGTGTTTCTTGTCCAAAGCAACAGAGAAGGAATCCATCTCATGGCATAGAAGAATGGGACACATTAATCACAGGAAGATAAATCATCTGATTCATAACAATTTAGTTGAGGGAGTTACTGTCAAGAACTTCAAACTTCCTGATTTCTATGTCTCATGCAAGAAAGGAAAGCAGACCAGGAAATCTCACAAGACAAAACACGTCAATTCTATAGAGATGCCCCTGGAGTTACTGCACATGGATCTATTCGGTCCTGTAAGCACGAAGAGTATCGCCGGAGACTAGTACTGCTTTGTAGTCATAGATGACTACTCACGCTTCTCCTGGGTGATGTTTCTGAAAGCTAAGTCAGAACGTGTGAGTCATTCAAGGTGCTCGTCATAACACTGGAGTCCCTCTACAAACTGAAGGTAAGGAAGAATCATTCAGATAATGGAACGGAGTTTAAGAATTAGTGGATGGATGCCTTCTACAAAGAGAAGGGAATTGTTCATCAGTTCACCTCGGCATACACACCACAGATGAATGGAGTTGCTGAATGAAAGAATCGGAGCTTGATCGAGACTGCACGGACTATGTTGGCGGATTCTAAGCTACCAATACAGTTCTGGAATGAAGTAGTTGCCAATGCTTGCTATACACTTAATCATGTGCTAGTAGTCAAGAGGCATGGGAAGACTTGCTATGAGTTGCTTTAGAAGCGCAAACCGAACCTGGAGTATCTAGAACCTTTTGGAGCTCCATGTACTTTGTTGAAGAAGAATCAGGAGGGCAAGTTCAGCAAGAAAGCCAATCAAGGGATCTTCCTAGGATACAGCATACCAGACAAAAGGGTTTATAACAACTCAACAGGTCAGGTAGAAGTGTGGTGCAACGTAGATGTACAAAGATACACCACCCCCCTGCTGGAAAAGGTCCATCGTCATTCTTCGATTACGATGGATTTTTCAAATCCTTTAATCTTCCTCAGCTTGATTCAGATGATGAGATTGCTACTCAGATGATGTACGATGTTCTAAACACACCAAATCTGGATACAAGTAACATGCCACCTACCAGTGGTACTTTGGGATTTTCGACTCCTGCTTAGGATGACAGTGATGAGTCATCAGATGATGAAGAAGCAACTGAGACTGACAATGAGCATAATGTAAATTAACAAGTTGGCTCATCAGCTCCTGAACAAGCATCGGCAAGTCCGGATACTGACCCTGCAGTCATAAATCTAGATTCTAAAGTTGGTGTTCCTACGACACCTGTGACTAGGATCAGTGTGAATCATCCCCCCACGTCTATCATTGGGGATATTCAATCCTGTGTGCAGACACGAAATCAGCTATATTCTGCTGACTATGCTGCAGTCATGGAAAAGGGATACGTCAATGACGGGGCTTTCTCATGTTTTGTTTCACAAATCGAGCCTAAGTACGTCAGTGATGCACTGAAGGATGAGGCCTGGGTCAATGCTATGCAGGAAGAGCTGCTACAGTTCAAGAAACTTGGAGTGTGGACACTCGTTGACAGGCCAAAAGGCGTGAAAGTGATTGGTACCAAATGGGTACTGAAGTGCAAGAAGGACGACCAAGGTGTTGTTATCAGAAACAAAGCACGATTGGTTGTTCAAGGATTCAGACAAGTCGACGGAGTCGACTAAAATGAAGTGTTTGCACCAGTGGCACGAATGGAAGCGATTCAGATATTCCTTGCCTACGCATCTTACATGAAGATCAAAGTTTATCAACTGGATGTGAAGAGTGCATTCCTTCATGGGGAAAACCGTGAGGAAGTATACGTCAGTCAACCGGAGGAATTCGAGGATCCTTATCATCGGTACAGGTCTACAAGTTAGACAAGGCTCTGTATAGGCTACATCAGGCTCCTCAAGCCTGGTATGAGAAGCACTCCACCCATCTATTAAAACACAGCTTTCGCAGGGGTGTGATTGACTACACGTTGTTCATTAATGAAAAGGATGGTGATTTGCTTATGGTGCAGATCTATATGGATGACATCATCTTCGGTTCCAGAAACGAAGAGTTGTGCAAAGAATTCGAATCTGTGATGAAGGCAGTGTTTGAAATGAGTGCCATGGGAGAAATGAAGTTCTTCTTGGGATTACAGGTGGATCAAACACCAACCGGTATTTTCCTACATCAGACTAAGTATGTCGGCGACTTTCTGAGTCGGTTTGATATGGAAAACGTCATTGTTGCCGGTACCCCTCTCGCCACAAATCATGATGCAGCTCCTGATGAGAATGGGGATTTGGTGGATGCCACTATGTATCATGGGATGATCGGATCTCTCATGTATCTCACTGCCTCGCATCCAGATATCATGTATGCCACATTTTTATGTTCCAGATATCAAGCAAAACCCAAAGTAAATCATTTGATTGGGGTGAAGAGGATTTTTTGTTATCTGAAGGGTACTCCAACACTGGGGTTGTGGTATACTCATGATGATGACTTTGACCTAACTGCGTACAGCGATTCAGACTATGTCGGTTGCAAGATGAACTTTAAGTCTACATCAGCAGGGTGTCAGTTCTTTCGAAGGCGGTTAGTCACGTGGCAATGCAAGAAGCAGACCTCGGTTGCATTATCAACCTGTGAAGCTGAATATGTTACGCTGCAAGTTGCTGCTCTCAGATCATCTGGATCCAACAGCAAATGCGGGACTACGTTTGCAATTTTCCAACACTCCTATTTATGTTGATAACTCTGCTGCCATAGCTGTAACTAAAAATCCGGTTCAACACCCTAAAACAAAACACATCAGCATAAAGTATCATTTCATACGCGACTGCTATGAAAAACAATTAATTGATGTGGTTAAGATAAACATGGATTTTCAACGCGCTGACCTCTACACCAAACAATTTGATAAACCCAGATTTTTCTATCTGTTAGAGGTCAACGGTGTTAAAAAAAAGAGTGACGTTATCTCAGAATACACAGACGCGTAGTCCGACACATGTTTAATCTTTAAATTTTATTTTATTTCTTTTATTTTATTTCTTTTAATTTTCTTGTCGTATAAAAATCCAAAAACACAAAAAGATTTTTTGTTTTAGAATTTTAGGGGGAGATTAGGTTATGTTCAGTAATTATTTACGTAAAAAAAAGGGGGAAGGTTAGTTAAGCTGAAAAGGCAAAGACGGAAAAACTGGAAATATGATTCAGCAAAATGGAAAGTGATAGTACACAGGCATCGAGTTACTTGGAACACCAAAAAGATTTTCTGTTTTGCAAGGTTAATTAAATCACAGAAAGTTATAAATCAGAAAAGTCTAAGTCTAACAAACTTGGAAAATGATAGTACGGTTGATTGGTACTGTAACTACTCGGAGAAAGTAGATCTAGGGTTGTGCCAGTGCATTATACAATGTGTCAGTAGATTCAACACAATAGATCAGTAGACATCATCGGTGATTTGGCTTAAACTTAAATAATTCAACGAGTTGTGGGTTTTCATGGTATCCCTGGTATGCACAATCAATCAATTTCCAATAAGGGGTGAGGAGCAAGCAAATGCCACAAATGTGAGCAAAGACCTGAAACACAGAGCAAAAGATGACAAATGTCACTGAAAACAATGTATATTCTAATATAGTGCTCTAAGAAGAAGATATGTATTGCGCCTCTCTGCTGTGCGATGACACTGACCTGAGGCTTAGCATAACCTATCCGTTCTAAGAATTTATTGCTGTTTGCGCCTCTCTGCTGTGCGATGGCACTGACCTGAGGCTTAGCATCTCTTTGAAAATTCTTAGAACCAAATCTTCTAATTCCCCAGACCGCTCAAAAATCTCCTAAGGAAGATTGATTACCTTATACCTGTGGAACACACAAACACTTGTTGACCTAATTCATCTAATTAATCACTGAAGTGTGTCAAAAGTCTGTGTATGGATTTAAGTGGACAAGTATACTGACAATCGTCGTGGCTGCATCGCCTGATATTCAAAATCAATGAGTGTTATGTATCAGATCAAGCATGATTCCCAGTTAGAACTTAGAAGTCTTAGATAAGTGAAACTGTGATAAGTAAATATGCTGTGTTTAATACAAAACGTTCCAAGTAATGGTGTATATGCCTTTCTGATTCCATATGAGTCTGTCCTTGATATGATGTCAATGCTAATAGGCTATTCTAACCTGCCCTAACAAAAATCACAAAAAGATGTTTATTTTGTTCGTAGTTTAAAATTTTCAAGTTATATGTATAGTGTGTCAGTGTCGGACTGAGCGTATTGTTCTCTGTGAACGTCACCAAATGAGCTTAATGTCTATTCTAAACAAATTGTTACTGAAAGTTTAAAAGGATCATGTCTGAGATGATCGGGTGGATAAAAGGATCACGTCTAAGGTGATCGGGTGGATAAATGGATCACGTCTGAGGTGATCGGGTGGATAAATGGATCACGTTTGAGGTGATCAACAGATTTTAATCTAAAAGTGATCATGTCTGAGATGATAAATTGTTCTTAATGTTTTATCTATTGTTAAGTGAAACTAAGTGTCGGTTGGTAAAATGGTCAAAATGTCACAAGTATTGCCCAGTCGCACGACTGAATCATCAGTATGAACCAGTCGTACGAATGGAGCCTATGAATTAGTACAATCGTACGATTGGACCATGCGAATGAGCCCAATCGCCCGATTGAAAGTGACCGACTATGTCAGACATCCGAATGTATTCTAATCGTACGACTGGAGAAGGACGATTGGGTGAATCGTACGACTCAAGCTTAGTCGTACGACTCAATCATACGACTAGGCTCAGTCGCACGATTAAGTCATGCGACTAAGCTCAGTCGTACGACTGGAGGTTGCCCTAGTATAAATACTAGATGAATCGCCCTCAGTCGCTCATTCACCCAAATCGCCCCTTCACTCGTACGATAAGACGAACCTCAGCCAAATTTTCCAAAAACCATATTCATCTTCGATTACTGAGTTCTGACTATTGCTTTCGGTTATACAGGTACTAATCAAGAGGAATCATCGCTCAAACCAAGTTGAATCATCAAGAATCACTCTAATTGTGACCTAACAGTAACCGGAACTTAAAATGACAAATAAATCATCAAAACTGAACTTAATAATCAAATCAATGGTGCAATAGGTTTAGTCGGCTGTTTCTGAGTGTAATGAGCCTAAGTTCGACGTTTAACATCAATTACAGCTCAAAACACGAATTTGAATGGACAAACAGTCGAATGAATGACTGGACACGCTGATGAACTTCAATCGTACGACTGAGCTGTCCGATTGGCTCAATCGTACGACTGAAATGGACGAATGACTCAATCGAATGACTGAACCATGCGAATGAGTTCAGGCGCATGACTGAGATACACGTATAAGAAGACATGCGACTAAGTCCAATCGCATGACTCAGTCGTACGAAAGAACTCAATCGTACGACTAGATCTCAGTCGCACAGTTCAAACGCACGACTGGAACTCAGTCGTTTATTCAGTCGCACGATTAAACCAAAGTTTAAAGTTCATTGACTGAAATTAGCGATCCTTAACATGTTCTAACGTTTACTTGTTTTGTGTCACAGATGGCGAGCAGATGGCCCATGAGTACTAAGCACAACATCTGTGCTTATCTTGATTTGACATCCCGCAACTCTGCTGATTTTGCTAGGATTATCACTTTCTTACGACGATCGAGGATTTACCGGGCTATCTCAGCGCCGTGCACTCCCTATCTCTCTATACATAAGGCTTTCTGGGAGAACGTTATGGTAGGTAGGTCGACTGATCCCCACTCCATCAGGAGCTCGATATTTGGGGAGGCTATCCAGATCACAGAGGAGGATATATGGACGGTCCTTGAGTTCGGGGATGATGCAAACTGCCCTACGAGACTTCATCCCCTGACCGTCCGTGGCTGCTTCATGAGAGCCAAGTACTATGGGGATATCAACACAAGCATGCTCAACAAGAGCAACTTGTGCCCCCAGTTTAAATACTTGGCACACATACTTCTGTGATGCATCACATCAAGGAAGGGCGGATTTGATGAGCTTTCAGACCAGATGCAAAATGCATATGTCCCTCTGGTGTTGAACCATCCTTTTGGTTTCTCTAGGATGATCTTCACATACATGCAGGAGAACATCAAGGCTAAAGGAAAGAGGGATTTTGCATGTATCCTCGGTTCCTTCAGATGATGATAGACCAGAAACTTCCCCAACTGGCCAAAGCTCAAGATGATGCAGTAGTGTTGGATATTATGGATGATACAACACTGGGAAAGATGAAGGTCTACCGGGGGAAGCAGGTTAAACCCCCGGTGAGGAGATTGTTTGTGCACCTGGCCTGAGAGGATTACGTGGCGCCAGCTAGGAAAAAGTGACGTCCCGATGATAGTGAGTCAGACACGGAGCCGATAGCAGTTCCGATTCGACTCTGATGATGATGGCGATGATGGTGGAGATGTGGGTCCGGAGACCACTACTACAGCTGCTAATGTTATATCTCCACCATCCCCACGCGAGGGTTTAGAGACGGCGGGATTCCATCAGGGCTTTTAGCCTGATGAGGAAGAAGTATCAGATGAAGAGCCTCTTACCCGGAGAGTGGGTAGCAGGGTCGTGGCTACTGAGCACGACATTAGGGCGGTTAGTGGACGCCCGGGAGAGTCTGGGGGTTCTACAGCTGACCCTTCATACACCCCAGACACTCCCAGCAGCCTAGAGGGAGCATCCGGATCAAAAGGATCCAGACTCAAAAGGATGGCTCAGCCCCACGGGAAGAAGCCCAAGCGCCAAAGGCTGACACTACTCACCACCACCACCACATCCACTTCCACTACCTCAACCACCCAAACTACCACAGCCACTACTGCACCTATTCCACCACCTGTCACCACCATACAACCCACCACTACCATACATCCCACTTCACAACCCACTCATATTCCACCACCAATATTCACCACCGCCACAGCTACCACCACGAGCCACCGAGCCGGTTCATCCTCCTTCCCAACAGGTTCATCCCTCCGTCCTATTAGAGTGGAGGAGAAGCTAGCAGCACTGAACAGAATGGTACTGAAGCTGCTAGCGGCGGATGAGGAGAAGACAGCGAGACTACTTCAGCTTGAGGAGCAAAATGCTTCTCATGCACATAAGATTGCCCAACTCCAGGAACAAAACGTCCTGTCGACTCAAAAGATTGAGGGGTTGGAGTCTGCAAACAAGAAGATCATGCTAAGCTGAAGGGGTCCCAAGCTGATCCTTTGAAGATAAAGGAAGGAGACAGTGACGATGGTGATGATGATGATGATGAGGATGGTGATAACGAGGATGATGGTGAAGATGATGATGAGGAGGGTGATGGAGATTCTCATGACAAGGAAGATGATGATGATGAAGGAGATACAGCTACATCTCCCTCTGATCCTGAGCACGAACAAAGAACCAAAAGGAAACAAGATTAGAGGGCACCTTCGTCTGCTCCATCTACATCCCAATCTACTGAAGATCCAGCAATGATTCAAGGCAAAGTTCAAGATTAGATGTCTATTTATTATTAAAACTTTGTACTTCAAATCTTGTATCAAATTTTGTGTTATATATATAAAATTAAAAGGTTAAATCAACATCTGTTATGTGCTTAATGTATACTTACTTGTATTGTATTTGGTTGTTTAACAGGTTCAGCTAAACAAGTTGATGAGCATGATGTTGTGCCCCTTCGTCAAATCGAATCAAAACTGACGATGATTCTCGATTTGCAAGGGATCGTACAACGATCTGTCAGTTACACAGCTGAAGAGGGGGAGATAATACATGATTTAACAGATGAACAAATTGCTAAACTGTTTAGTCTGAATCCTGATGAGCTGGTAAAAGATGCTCCAGAGGTCGATGTAGTCAGTGATGAGGAACTACAAGATGTCGACGAGGTGGAGATTGAGGACGTGACTGCTGATCATTATCCCCAGTATACTAACGCCAAAGGCGAAGTACTACCAGATCTGGGGGAAACATTTGACAGCAGTATCTTCGATAAGGTTGAGGAGATGATAGCTGGTAAAGCAGCTACAGCAAAAGCTCATCAGGCAGATGATGCTGATCTAGCATCCAAAAAGGCTGAGTGGGTAGCCTGCCTGGAGGAGATGAAGAAACAATGCGCGCCAAACAAGTCAAATGCCTACACCAAGCTTTACAAGATAAAGAAGCATCAGAAGGTGTCTGGCAAGATTATCAGCTGGGCATACTTTGAGGATCTCAAAGGGTATGCTGTCAAGAGGGAGAAAGGAATAGAGTATTTCAGATTCCCACATGATCTGAAAACTCTCCCTGGATTTGAGCTTAACCGACTTGCTAACTTGAGCCTCCTGTATGTTGTTCTAGGAAAGATATCAGGATGGTTTGAGCAGGCTCTAAAGAGGTTGACTCAACAGCCCAGAAGGTTGATTCATAAGACAGAGGTTGACCCCACCTCAGGAAGACCAAAGGTGGTCTTGAGATGGCACCCTCCACGCACAATGTCGCGTATTCCACTGAGGGAAATGCCACAAGATTTTGCACCCCATTTTAAATGGTGGTATTATAACTGGTGCACTGGTGAGGCCGTCATAGTTTTGGAGAAAGAAGGGAAAGTCGAGACAATTAGGGTATTCGACCCTATGTGGCTAACTAACTTGTATGCTTCAGATGTCTACATCTTGTTCAAGTGGCTACTGTTTTTGACACACAGGATATCGTGCAAGCACTGCAGTTCCAACATGTTATACGTATATGCTTTGCACTGAATATTCATGCTGGGGTTTCAAGAGAAGAAAGAGTGAAGAGATATGAAAAGTTCAAGAAGGAAGTCAAAGTTTAGATAGAACTAGGTCCAAGGGGAGTTTGTTGGTACACATGTCCCCAGTTCTAGTCTAGTGATCATAAATGTAATAGACTTTCATCTTGTAACACATATGTAATGTTGAATCATTGTAATGAAAAACTCTTCAGTGAATGTTTGATTGATTATTTAATGTCATATCTATTAATATTGTTTGTTATTACACGCATATATGAACATGTTATATTGGTTATAGAGTTGTTAGACATGTTCTGAGTCATTTAAGGTTCAAGAATATGTTTAACTAAGTAATCTGAGTCAGTCACACGACTGGACCATGCGAGTGGGCCAATCGCACGACTGAACCAGGTGATTGAGTCAATCGCACTACTGAGTCATAAGACTGACTCAGTCGTACGAATGAATCAATCGTATAACTCAGTCGCACGACTGAGCTAGTCGCTTGGCTCAGTCATACGAATGAAAGCTGTAACCTATAATTACCACTTAATTTGTGGAAAAACGGTAGACTTCGATAATCTTCAACCCTAGCCGTCCCAGTTCGCACAGAGCGTCCCTCCAACTTCACAGAGCGTTTCAGATCATTCCTACTTCATTCTTAATGTATTCTAATCGTTAGGTTTGATCCGGTTAACATTCTCACTGATTGGATCGCCAATCAAATAGAATTCCGTGCTATTTGATTAGGTTTCATGTAGAATCAGTTAGTACTCCGTCCGTAGACGGTAGACTTCGATTATCTTCAACCCTAGTCGTCCCAGTTCGCACAGAGTGTCCCTTCCAACTTCACAGAGCGTTTCAGATCATTCCTTCTTCATTCTTAATGTATTCTAATCGTTAGGTTTGATCCGGTTAACGTTCTCACTGATTGGATCGCCAATCAAATAGAATTCCGTGCTATTTGATTAGGTTTCACGTAGAATCAATTAGTACTCCGTCCGTACACGGTCCTAACAAAATGCCTGAGCCCATGCGCCTAAATAGGCCCATGCGTCTGAGTGAAAATAACCAAGTATAAGTTCAGATGTCTGCATAGTGGCAAAACGTCTGAATAGGGTAGAAAGCCCAAATAGTGCTCATGCGTCTAGACACTTAGAATAATTTATGAAAATTTAGGAAAAAGAAGAAGGTCTAGGGTTTGACCAGTTTGACTTATGGGCAATGATTACCCACTTTTAATGTGATTATGGATGTTTTAGGGTTATGGGATATATGAATGATGTATGGTATGTATAACGTGTTATCTTTTAATGATGATTAAACGTATTATTATGGGATGTTTCAAGTGCGGGAAGCCCGACCACATCTCTAGAGATTGCAAAGCAGCGAGGTGCTTCAACTGTAGTGAAGTAGGCCACATGAGCAGGGAGTGCAATAGGCCGAGGGAAGAAAGTTCTGGAGCGGGGAAGAAGACCAGGACTGAGGAGCAAAGGGCGAGCGCCAGAGCGTTCACGATGACCAGAGAGGAGGCTAGGACGGACCCCGATATTGTGTCAGGTACGTTTCTAGTAAATCAAACTCTTGCTTCTATGTTATTTGATTCTGGTGCTAGTAGGAGTTTTATTTCTGCTGCTTTCTGTGCTAAACTGCCTGTTAGTAGTAGACGTACTGATGAGCCCTTTGATATAGAAACTGCTATTGGTAAGTCCACTAGAGTTACTGATATGATAGAGGACTGTGCCATAGAATTAGATGGTCATAAGTTTACTGCTAAGTTACATGTGATGCCCCTAGGTGGATTTGATGTAGTACTAGGGATGGATTGGTTAGCAACCTATGAAGCAAACACCGTGTGTTGAAAGAAGATGATTAGACTGACAGCGCCTGACGAGAGTTCGGTGACGATATACGGTGATCGAGTTACGACGATTCCGAAAGTGATTTCGATGGCGGTGGCGGGAAAGTGCATGAGGCGTGGGTGTAGTGCTTATTTGGCCTACGTGAAAGATGTGGACACGTCAACGCCCCAATTGCCTGATGTACCGGTGGTGTGTGACTTTCCCGATGTGTTTCCAGAGGACTTATCAAGTGTGCCACCGGATCGTGAAATCGAATTTCAGATCGACCTGATACCCGTGCTCAGCCTGTTCCTAAGGCACCGTATCAGTTGGCTCCGACTGAGATGAAGGAATTGATGGAGCAACTGCAGGAGTTGCTTGATAAGGGTTTCATTAGACCAAGTATCTCTCCTTGGGGTGCTCCGGTCTTATTCGTGAAGAAGAAGGATGGTAGTATAAGGATGTGTATTGACTACCATGAGTTGAACAAGTTGACAGTGAAGAATCGGTATCTATTACCGAGGATTGATGACTTGTTTGATCAGCTCCAAGGTGCCAGTTGGTTCTCGAGGATAGATCTTCGATTTAGTTACCATCAATTGAAAGTGAAAGAGCAAGATATTCCTAAAATAGCTTTTCGCACGCGTTATGGACACTACGAGTTTCTCGTTATGTCCTTTGGATTAACCAACGCGCCAGCTTCTTTTTTGGATTTGATGAACCGAGCGTGTCGGCCAATGTTGGATAAATCAGTGACTGTGTTTATTGATGATATCCTGATTTATTCTAAGAGTGAGGAAGAACATGCCGGCCACATACGCGAGGTATTGGAGACACTTAGGAGAGAGAAGTTGTATGCTAAATTCTCTAAATGTGCTTTCTGGTTACGCGAGGTTTAATTTTTGGGTCATGTCGTTAATGCTGAAGGAATCATGGTGGACCCGGCAAAGGTTGAGGCGGTGATGCAATGGAAGTCTCCAAAGACGCCATCCGAGATCCTTAGTTTCTTGGGTTTGGCGGGCTACTATAGGAGTTTCATCCAAGACTTCTCCAAGATAGCCTTACCTTTGACTAAGTTGGCTCATAAGGATGTGAAGTTTGTGTGGGGTCAAGAACAGGAGAGTGCTTTTGAGGAGTTGAAGAGGAGATTAACACAAGCCCCTGTCTTGACATTACCCGAAGGTTGTGAAGACTTAGTGTATATTCGGATGCATCTTATTCTGGGCTAGGTTGCGTGTTGATGCAACGTGGAAGGGTGATAGCCTACACATCCCAACAGTTGAAAATCGACAAAGTCAACTATCCCACGCACGATCTAGAACTAGCTGCTGTGGTTTTCGTGTTAAAGATTTGGCGACACTACTTATACGGGACGAAGTGCACAGTCTTCACAGACCACAAAAGCTTGAAGTACTTCTTCAAGTAGAAAGATTTGAACATGAGGCAGAGGCGATGGTTGGAGCTCATAAAGGATTATGATTGCGAGATCCATTACCATCCGGGCAAGGCCAAGGTGGTGGCAGGTGCCCTTAGCCGAAAGGAAAGACCCGAGCCAATTCGGGTGAAAGCTTATAAGTTGATTATGACGTCTGATGTGATGACACAGGTCAAGGAGTTCCAAGACGAGGCTTTGAAAGAAGTTCGCCTTAACTCTGAAAGGATGAAAGGTCTAGTCACGGAATTGGGTGAGAACACTGTTGGTGCTAGGACCCGATTTCGACAAATGTGGATTCCTCATTACGGGGATTTACATGGCAAGATCATGGACGAGGCTCATAAGACTTGATACTCCATTCATCCTGGTGCTACCAAGATGCATCACGATATGAAGAAGGATTATTGGTGGCCGGGTATGAAGCGTGACGGGAAAATCCTTACTTGTTTACAAGTGAACGCGGAGCACCAGAAGCCATACGGGAAAATCCAGTCGTTGGATATACCCGAGTGGAAGTGGGAGCATATCACCATGGACTTTATTACGAAGTTACCACGTACCCCCGAAAGGGTATGATGCTATATGGGTGATAGTTGACCGTTTGACGAAGAGTGCTCACTTTCTACCGATCCGAGAGACGTATTCCTCTGAGAGACTCTCGGATCTATTTATCAAAGAGATTGTAGCTCGTCATGGTGTACCGGTGTCTATTGTATTTGATCGTGACACTCGGTTTACATCTATGTTTTGGAAGAAATTCCACGATGCGATGGGGATGAAGCTACACATCAGCACGGCTTATCATCCTCAGACGGACGGTCAGTCTGAGAAGACGATCCATAAACTCAAGGACATGCTTCGAGTGTGCGTGATCAATTTTGGACGAAGTTGGGATGACCATCTACCGTTAGCAGAATTCTCGTACAACAATAGTTATCATGCCAGCATTGGCATGCCACCATACGAGATGCTATACGGTAGGAGATGCAGGACACCCGTTTGTTGGGGTGATATTGGTCAGAAAGAGTTGGGAAGTATTGAGGTGATCAAAGCTACGACTGAGAAGTTAGAAAAGATTAAAGCCTTTATGAAGGCAGCCAAAGATAGGCAAAAGTCGTATGCTGATAAACAACGTAGTCCGATTGAGTTTCAGGTGGGTGATAGGGTTATGCTAAAAGTCTCACCTTGGAAGGGTATCATTCAGTTTAGAAAGCGGGGCAAGTTGAGCCCAAGGTATATAGGACCTTTCCGAATCATTGCTCGAGTAGGAGAGGTGGCCTATAGGTTGGAACTACCAGATGAGTAAGCGGAATTCACCCGACATTCCATGTATCTTATTTGCGGAAGTGCGTAGTAGACGAGGATATGATTGTACCACTGAAAGACATTGAAGTAGATGAACGACTCAATTACGTGGAACAACCAGTGGCGATCATTGATCGTAAGGAGAAGAGGTTAAGGAATAAAGTGGTTCCTCTTGTGCGAGTACAGTGGAAGCACAGGAAGGGATCCGAGTCTACTGGGAGACTAAAGGAGAGATGAGGCAGCATTACCCTCATCTGTTTAAGGAATAACAGGATTCGGGGACGAAACCTATATAAGGTGGGTGGACTTATAACACCCGGTTATTTTTATAAAGTTATGAAGGAATAAAAGTAAAGGAAAAGAAAGAAAAGCTATAAAACCTAAGTTGAGGGGTTAAAAGTATCCAAAAGGACACAACTTTGGAAAAGTTGGTGAATAAAGCAACATGGCCGCCCATGTTGCCTCTTACACCTTGTCATTCGGATTTTGTTAGAGAGAGAGAGACAAGAAGAGCAGACAATTCTCGGAGGTTGTAGAAGAAGAAGGAAAATTCGAAGTTTTTGGTAAGAATTCTTGGTTTTATGATGTTCTAGATAATTCTAGTCTCGGTTGAATGCTTATAAATGTGATTGTATGTTCGGGTTGTGTATGTGTGTGGGTTTTAGGTGTTAAGCATGACAGAGAAAGTTCAAGAGAAGGGTTCAAATTCGAAGCAGCTCAGGTGAGTTCTAGAACCCCCTTTTTAACGTGTTTTTAACAAATTTTAGGGCTGGAAATGCATGTGTTCATGCTTCTATAAAAATAAGTTTTACCCGTATGTGTGTGTGTGTGAATGTGTATGTGGGATGGTGTTAATTTGGGGTTTATATGTGGTTGTGTTTATGTTATGATGCTTAGAACGTTAATATTAAGATTAGAACATGATATATTTTGGATTGGGACTGATTTATGTTAGTTTAGTGAAAGTTAGTTGTCCATGCGCCTAAACAGTAACTCATGCGTCCAACGGTTTAATGTTCTAAGTGTTCCCAACCGTCCAAAGGTCCAAACGTCTGAACAGTACTCAACCGCCTAAGTGCCCATGCGTCTAAGTCAGGCCCATGAGGCTGAATAGTGCCCAACCGTCTAGATTATTGACCAGATTGACCAAGTGTAGGCCCAAACGCCTGAATAGTGCCTATGCGCCTAAATAAGCCCATGCGTCTAAGTGAAAAATGACCAAGTGTAAGTCTAGACGTCTGCATAGTGGCAAAACATATGAACAGGGCAGAAACGCTCAAATAGTGCCCATGCGTCTAGACACTTAGAATAATTTCTGAAAATTTAGGAAAAAGCAGAAGGTCTAGGGTTTGACCAGTTTGACTTATGGGCAATGATTACCCACTTTTAGTGTGATTATAGGATGTTTTAGGGTTATGGGATATACCAATGATGTATGGTATGTATAACGTGTTATCTTTTAATGATGATTAAACGTATTATTATTATATTGTAAATACGTTATATATTATGTTATCACTTTACGAAGTATGACGAAGAAATTGAAAGATCGTAAAGAATTACGTACTGAAAGGAAAGATAGCAATGATGAAATGTAAAATGTAATGAACGAAAGAACGGCTTGGAAGCAAACTGAAGGGAGGTGCACGACCATGTTGTCGTTAGCTCAACTGTGATGTGGGTTAGCTACCCCAAAGGATGCACACAGGGTCAATCATTGAGATTGACAAGGCCCTTTGGTATGCCCTAGGTGACCGGATCAGCTTCGTGCACAATGTTCATGGTTTAATTACCACAGGTCCAGCATCAGCTTCGTGCACAATGTTCGAGGTAGGACCAATTGGTTTGAATGAATGGGAGAGATGACTTGTCCTAGGTGACTGGATCAGCTTCATGCACAATGTTCATGGTTTAATTACCACAGGTCCAGCATCAGCTTCGTGCACAATGTTCAGGGTATTGTTCATCAATCCATATGAATGTAAAAGAATGACGTAACGTACTAAAGAAAGAAAGAAAACAAGTATGAAAGTAAAAGAATGATAATGAGTACGTTACGAAAGAATGAAACAGAAGTGAAAGAAGGTTAACAAGAAGCGTGAAATGAAGGCATGCTATGAATACGATGATGAATAATGAATGTTAAAGAAAGTTAAAAGTAATATTCTCTACGTGTATGTATGATGCATGATCACATAAGAAAGGTTTTAATGAAAGTAAAGTATTTTATTTATAAAACTAGAACTCACTTAGCAATGCTGACTTTTATGTGTTTTCCAGTTGACAGGTAAAAGTTGCTGAGGGTGGCACGGGGCAGCTACTTGGCATTTTTGGGATGGCATCTATTCGTATAATAATAATGACATTTTTGTGATGTAATGCAAGTTCTAATGTTTTATTGTAACACCCGGTTATTTATCTATTTTGAAGACGATGAAAGAAGAAAAGAAATATAGTCCAAAGTTGAGGGACCAAACTCGCCAACAAAAGAAAGCCGGGTGAGTAGGGGTATTTAAGGGAGAGGGAAGCCCTTACCCTCTCCCCATACCCACATATTTCATCAAAACAAGAGAAGAGAAGAGAGAAAGGAAGAAAAGAGGTAGAAAAGTTGGTTCGGGTTGGTTCGAGTGAGCAAAACCGTTAAGGAGCGAGTCAAATCGAAGCTCTCTCGTCGTGTCGTTTGTGTGAGTTCTAGGACCCCTATTTTACTTGTTTTCAACTGATTTGGGGCTGGAACACATAGTAAACCCGTTTTTGTATGTGTGTGTGTTTGACCTATTTGGGTGTGATTGTGTTTGATGCGTTTGGAGTATGTTCTTGAGCTTGTGTGTGCTTGAATGGTGTTATAGTATGCATTACTAAGGTTTAGGATGGTTGATTTGCGGTTAGAATGGGTTTGGATGAGCTTGGAGGTTGAAAATGGCAGATTGGGTTCGGGAGGACTGCATTCTGCACTAGTTAGGGCTGGGTGACCGACTGAAGGTCATACGGCCGATTGGAGGCGATTGGGGCTTCAGTCGCACGATTGGGGTTCAGTCGCACGACTGGGGGTCCAGTCGCATGGGGAGTCATGCGACTGAGAGTCCAGTCGCATAGGTGCTCATTCGCATTAGGTCCATTCGCATGAGGTCCATTCACATAGTGTCCATTCGCATGATTGAGTGTCCATTCGCACGATTAAGAGTCCATTCACACGATTGAGAGTCCATTCGCACGATTGAGAGTCCATTCGCACGATTAAGTGTTCATTCGCATCGGTGTTCATCCGCATCGGTGTTCATCCGCATAGGCCCAATCGCATGATGTTCAGTCGCATGGAGGCCATGCGACTGAAGGGTGCGCATACGCCCAAATAGGGCTGTTGTACCCGAGGAGGAACATAGTTAAAGTACTGACTGTCGGGGGAAAGTGCAGATGTAAGTTTTGACGTGGAAGTTCCCGTAGATACATGTAAGATGACCGTTGGGGAACTTAGAAGTTATGTAGGGCATGATAATGATGATGTTTCATGTTTATGCATGATGTATGTTATGTATGTATGATGATGCCCTGTATAATAATGCTATAGTGTATGTTATGTTCCTTATTATGATGAATGTTAATCTTTCCCGTGGCTTTACGTGTTATGTTAATGAATGAAATGAAAGTATTATGTAACGTAAAGTGAAAGATAATGAAAGAGGAACATGATGAATGAATTCATGCATCAATGAATGATGAAAGGAATGAAAGTCTTGCGAGCATTGGATATCCAGACACGCAAATTAAGGTGTTAGCCTAACGGTGTACGGGTTCGCTACCCCAGGAGGATGCATATCGGGGTCTTTCTTTGTGATCGACCATTGTTATAGAACCTCTACCGCTTACCCCTAGTACTGTGGCACCACGTTTAGCTGTCTCTTCATAGACTTCGGCCCAATAGCTAAATAGTTCGGGGTGTAGCGTATGGTATTGGTACGAAAGATATCTGGTGCACAAGAAAAGATGTAATGATGAACGAACGAATAGAGAAGATAATAATGATATTATCTACGTGTACATATGATGTGTGACAGCATAAAAGTAAAGAACAGGTTTTAATGAAAGTAAAGTATGTTTTAATATAAAACTAGAACGCACTCAGCAACGCTGACTTTTTATGTGTTTGCAGTTGGCAGGTGAGGTTGCTGAGGATGGCACGAGGCGGCTACACAGCTCTTTTTGGATGGCATTCTTTTGTTTAACGCTTTTGTATTGTAATGCGAACATATGATGTTTTGTAATGAATGTTGTATTACTTTGCAAAAGTGTTTATTAAAGGAAATAAAATGTTTTATTTAAAAGTTTCCGCTGCATGATTTTATTAAGTTAACGTAATTACATGTAATGATTGACCAACTGTGAGGTGCCCGGGAATGGGGCCTTACAAGTTGGTATCAGAGCCAAAGTTTAAGTGAAACGGGTAAATTTTCAAAATAAACCTTAACTTAAACTGAGAATGGGACGGAAAGGGGATGGGATGCCAATCTGAGTAGCTGCGTGCCATCAGGTATTTTCTTAATGTTAACCGGAATTATGTGCGCATGTTATGTGGTTTATGTGTTGCTGGTAGATTTAGATACTGATGTAGTCAGGACAGGTAATGCTCGGGGTACGAAGAGTAAAGTAAGTGGCTAATCATAATTGGCCACTGTAATTAGGGACTTACTATACTTGACATAAACTGAGCTATTCCCTTGAATGACTGTGGTGGTGTTTGAATCTTTCAGTGTGTGATAGAGGATGGCCGGTGGTAGATCATTTAAAGCCTCACGTGGTAGGCTTGGTGCTGCATCGTGGCCCAAAAGAGGCAGACCTAGAGTTGAAAAGGTGGTTCCTAAAGGACCCGAGACCCCCCATCCGGAGGGTGGTGATGAGAGCGCAAATTTGAGGGCCTCAATGAAAGAGGTGATGATTGAAGAAGTGCATCAGGTCATGCAGACAATCCTACCGTCTGTAGTGATCGAAGTGATTAAGGCGGTGAGAGACGGAGAAAGGCAAGAGAGGAACCGGTCCTTGGGAGGTCGGGAGCAACCGGAGGCTGAGACGATTCCCTCCGATAATGAGGAGGAGGGGGAGGACCCTGTGCAGGAGCCAACATGAGGCTGTAACTACGGGGCATTTCAAAAGTGTAAGCCCCCTACTTTTGATGGAAACGGCACTGCTGCTGCTGCTCACCGATGGGTGAGAGAAATGGAAGCTGTTTTGAATATCAGTGAGTGCCGGGAGGACCAAAAGGTGAAGTTTGCTGTCCATTCTTTTGTGGACTCGGCTTTATGCTGGTGGGACAACATAGTCCAAGCCGAGGGTAGCAGGGCCATTGGGAGAATGAGATGGTCGGAACTGAAGAAGTTGGTTATTGAGGAGTTCTGTCCTCACCGGGAGATGGATAAGGTTGAGAGGGAGTTCCTGCAGCTAGATGCGGGAACCATGACACACCAACAGTATACTACAAAGTTCAACGAGATGGCACGTCTGGTGCCGGATCAGGTGACGCCTCTGTCTCGGAAGATCAAGAGGTACATTCAGGGCTTACCGGTGGATGTTCGCAGGCATATGATCGTCGCCCGGCCAAGCACGTTTAGGTCGGCGGTCGATTTGGTAGGGAGGCTATATGATGAATGGGGGGTGATGGTGACTGAAGTGAATAGGAAGGTCGGTGGTGATCGAAACTGGAACGGGAAAAGGTTTGGCCGGGGTGATGCCTCGACGAGTAGTAAAAAGGCACGGGTGGATGACCGTAGTGTGACCACATCGACTGCGGGGTGAAGGAGGTGTGGCAAGTGTGGAAGGGAGCATGCGGGGGAATGTAGGTTGGGATTGAACGTGTGCTTAAAATGCGGGAAGACGGGGCCCATCGCAAAGGATTGCCTTGCGGGCAAATGTTTTAACTATGGGGAAAGTGGCCATATGAGTAAAGATTGAAGAAGCAAGAGCCGAAGGTTCCGGGGTGAAGAAAGCCGGAGGAGAAGGACCAAGGGCGAGTGCCAGGGCATTCACTATGACCCAGGAGGAAGCTAGGATGGACCCTGATATTGTGTCCGGTATGTTTCTGGTGAACCAAACCTTAGCTTCTGTGTTATTCGATCCAGGTGCCAGTAGAAGTTTTATTTCTGCTGCTTTCTGTACTAAACCGCCTGTTAGTAGTAGACGTGTTGATGCGCCATTCGATGTAGACACTGCCATAGGTAAGTCTACTAGGATTTCAGAGGTGATAGAGAGTTGTGATGTGGAATTAGAGGGTCATAAATTTCCGGTTAGATCATTTGTGATGATCCTAGGTGGTTTCGATTTGGTTCTTGGGATGGATTGGTTAGCGGACTTCGAGGCAAATATAGTGTGTCATAAGAAGATGATTCGTTTGATAGCGCCTAACGGGAGTTCGGTAACTGTTTATGGGGATCGCGTCACGACGATCCCGAAAGTAATCTCAATGGCGGTGGCAGGAAAGTGTATGAGGCGTGGATGTAGCGCCTACTTGTGTTATGTGAAGGATGTGGAAACGCCAACACCACAACTATCCGATGTTCCGATTGTGTGTGACTTGCAAGACGTGTTCCCAGAAGACTTATCAGGAGTGCCACCTGACCGAGAGATTGAGTTTCAGATTGATCTGATACCGGGTGCCCAACCCGTTGTCAATGCACCATATCGGTTGGCTCCGACGGAGATGAAAGAGTTGATGGAGCAGTTGCAAGAGCTGCTTGATAAGGGTTTATTAGACCGAGTATCTCTCCTTGGGGTGCTCCTGTCTTATTCGTAAAGAAGAAGGACGGTAGTATGAGGATGTGTATAGACTACCGGGAGCTGAACAAGTTGACGGTGAAGAATAGATACCCCTTACCGAGAATAGATGATTTGTTTTATCAGCTTTAAGGTGCCAGCTGGTTTTCAAGGATCGACCTTTGATCTGGCTACCATCAGCTAAAGGTGAAAGAGCAGGATATTCCTAAAACAGCTTTTCGCACGCGCTATGGTCACTAAGAGTTTCTCATTATGTCTTTTGGTTTGACCAATACGCCAGCTGCTTTTATGGATCTAATGAATCGAGTGTGTCGGCCGATGTTGGATAAATCAGTGATTGTGTTTATTGATGATATCATGATTTATTGAAGAGTGAGATTAAGCGTGCCGGTCATATTCGGGAGGTTTTGGAGACGTTGAGAAAGGAGAGGTTGTACGCCAAGTTCTCTAAGTGCGCGTTCCGGCTGCACGAAGTTCAATTCTTGGGTCACATGGTGAATCCGGAGGGGATTATGGTGGATCCGGCAAAGGTGGAAGCGGTGATGCAATGGAAGTCTCCAAAGACACCATCCGAGATCTGTAGTTTCTTGGGTTTGGCGAGCTACTACCGAAGATTTATTCAAGACTTTTCCAAGATCGCTTCTCCACTAACCAAGTTGACATGGAAGGATGTGAAATTTGTATGGGGTCAAGCTCAAGAGAAGGTGTTCGAAGAATTGAAGGCAAGGTTGACCCAAGCTCCTGTATTGTCATTACCCGATGGAAGCAAAGATCTAGTGGTTTATTCTGATGCTTCATACTCAGGGTTGGGGTGTGTGTTAATGCAGAGAGGGAAGATTATAGCCTATGCATCCCGACCGTTGAAGGTTCATGAGGTTAACTATCCTACTCATGACTTGGAGCTAGCAGCAGTGGTCTTTGCACTAAAGATTTGGAGGCACTATATCTACGGGACGAAGTGCACCATTTTCACTGACCATAAGAGCTTGAAGTATTTCTTAGAGTAGAAAGACTTGAACATGAGGCAAAGGCGATGGTTGGAGCTCATAAAGGATTATGACTGTGAGATCCATTACCATCGGGGCAAAGCCAACGTGGTGGCGGAAGCCCTTAGCTGAAAGGAAGGACCCGAGCCGATTCGGGCAAAAGCGTACCAGTTGGTTATGACCTCTGATGTGATGAAGCAAGTCAAAGAGTTTCAAGATGAGGCATTGAAGGAAGACCGTCTTAACTCTGAAAGAATGAGAGGTCTGGTCGCGGAGTTGGGTGAAAACACACTCGATGTTAAAACCCAATTCGGGCGGATGTGGATTCCTCAACTTGGGGATCTACGGGTGAAGATTATGGATGAGGCTCACAAGACTCGATACTCTATTCATCCCAGTGCTACAAAGATGTATCAAGACATGAAGAAAGATTATTGGTGGCCGGGTATGAAGCGTGACGTAGTGGAGTATGTGAGTAAGTGCCTTACTTGCTTGCAAGTGAAGGCAGGACATCAAAAGCGGTATCGGAAGATCCAACCTTTGGATATACCAGAATGGAAGTGGGAACACATCACCATGGATTTCATTACGAAGCTGTCGCGCACTCCGAAGGGATATGATGCCATATGGGTGATTGTTGATCGCTTGACGAAGAGTACTCACTTCCTACTGATGCATGAGACATATTCATCCGAGAGGTTGGCGGATCTTTTCATTAAGGAGATTGTGACTCGTCACAGTGTGCCAGTTTCTATTGTGTCTGATCGTGACACCCTGTTCACATCCAAATTCTGGAAAAAATTCTATGATGCCATGGGGACGAGGTTACATATCAGCACGACTTACCATCCCCAGACTGATGGTCAGTCAGAAAGGACCATTCAGACATTGGAGGACATGCTTCGGGCATGTGTGATTGACTTTGGAGGAAGTTAGGATGACCACTTACCGTTAGCTGAATTCTCATACAACAACAGCTATCATGCCAGCACTGGTATGCCACCGTTTGAGATGCTATACGGTAAGAGATGCAGAACACCCGTTTGTTAGGGTGATATCGGTCATAAAGAGTTAGGGAGCGTCAAGGTGATCGAGGCTACAACTGAAAAGCTTGAAAGGATCAAGGCCTTCATGATAGCAGCCAAAGATAGATAGAAGTCGTATGCTGATCAAAACGCAGACAGATTGAGTTCCAGGTGGGTGACCGGGTTATGTTGAAGGTCTCACCTTGGAAGGGTATCATTCGGTTCAGAAAGCGGGGCAAGTTAAGCTCGAGGTACATAGGCCCTTTCCGAATCATCGCTCGAGTGGGAGAGGTGGCTTATAGACTGGAGACATTCCACGTATCTCATCTAAGTGTTTGGCAGATGAGGATATGATTGTTCCATTGGAGGATATCGAAGTAGACGAACGACTCAATTATGTGGAGCAACCAGTGGCGATCATCGATCGAAAAGAGAAGAGGCTGAGATATAAGGTGGTTCCTCTTGTGCGTGTACAGTGGAAGCAAAGGAAGGGATCCGAGTCAACTTGGGAGACTGAAGAGGAAATGAGACAGCATTACCCACGTTTGTTTGAAGAATAACAGGTTTCGGGGATGAAACCTATATCAAGGGGGTGGACTTGTAACACCCGGTTATTTATCTATTTTGAAGACGATGAAAGAAGAAAAGAAATAAAGTCCAAAGTCGAGGGACCAAACTCGCAAACGAAAGAAAGCCGGGTGAGTGGGGGTATTTAAGGGAGAGGGTAGCCCTTACCCTCTATCCACACCCACATATTTCAGCCAAACAAGAGAAGAGAAGAGAGAAAGGAAGAAAATAGGAAGAAAAGTTGGTTCGGGTTGGTTCGAGTGAGCAAAACCGTTTAGGAGCAAGTCATATCGAAGCTCTTCTCGTCGTGGTCGTTTGTGTGAGTTCTAGGACCCCTATTTTACTTGTTTTCAACTGATTTGGGGCTGGAACACATAGTAAACCCGTTTTTGTATGTGTATGTGTTTGACCCATTTGGGTGTGGTTGTGTTTTATGCGTTTGGAGTATGTTCATGGGCTTATGTGTGCTTGAATGGTGTTATAGTATGCATTCCTAAGGTTTAGGATGGTTGATTTAGGGTTAGAATGGGTTTGGATGAGCTTGGAGGTCGAAAATGGTAGATTGGGTTCAGGAGGACTGCATTCTGCACCAGTTAGGGCTGGGCGGCCGACTGAAGGTCATACGGCTGATTGGAGGGCGATTAGGGGTTCAGTCGCACGATTGAGGTTTAGTCGCATGACTGGGGTTCCAGTCGCATGGGGAGTCATGCGACTGAGAGTCCAGTCGCATAGGTGCTCATTCGCATGAGGTCCATTCGCATAAGGTCCATTCGCATAGTGTCCATTCGCATGATTGAGTGTGCATTTGCATGATTGAGAGTCCATTCACATGATTGAGAGTCCATTCACAGGATTGAGTGTTCATTCATATCGGTGTTCATCCGCATAGGCCCAAATGTATGATGTTTAGTTGCATGGAGGCCATGCGACTGAAGGGTGCCCATACGCCCAAATAGGGCTGTTGTACTTGAGGAGGAACATAGTTAAAGTACTGACTGTTGGGGGAAAGTGCTGATGTAAGTTTTGACGTGGAAGTTCCCGTAGATACATGTAAGATGACCGTTGGGGAACTTAGAAGTTATGTAGGGCATGATAATGATGATGTTTCATGTTTATGCATGACGTATGTTATGTATGTATGATGATGCCCTGTATAATAATGCTATAGTGTCTGTGATGTTCCTTATTATGATGAATGTTAATCTTTCCCGTGGCTTTACGTGTTATGTTAATGAATGAAATGAAAGTATTATGTAACGTAAAGTGAAAGATAATGAAAGAGGAACATGATGAATGAATGCATGCATCAATGAATGATGAAAGTAATGAAAGTCTTGCGAGCATTGGATATCGGGACACACCAATTAAGGTGTTAGCCTAACGACGTGTGGGTTCGCTACCCCGGGAGGATGCACATCGGGGTCTTTCTTTGTGATCGACCATTGTTATAAAACCTCTACCGCTTACCCCTAGTACTGTGGCACCACGTTTAGCTGTCTCTTCTTAGACATCGGCCCAGTAGCTAAATAGTTCGGGGTGTAGCATATGGTATTGGTACGAAAGATATCCGGTGCGCAAGAAAAGATGTAATGATGAACGAACGAATAGAGAAGATAATAATGATATTATCTACGTGTACGTATGATGTGTGACAGCATGAAAGTAAAGAACAGGTTTTAATGAAAGTAAAGTATGTTTTAATATAAAACTAGAACGCACTTAGCAACGCTGACTTTTTATGTGTTTCCAGTTGGCAGGTGAGGTTGTTGAGGATGGCACGAGGCGACTACTCAGCTCTTTTTGGATGGCATTCTTTTGTTTAACGCTTTTGTATTGTAATGTGAACATACGATGTTTTGTAATGAATGTTGTATTACTTTGCAAAAGTGTTTATTAAAGGAAATGAAATGCTTTATTTAAAAGTTTCCGCTATATGATTTTATTAAGTTAACGCAATTACATGTAATGATTGACCAACTGTGAGGTGCCCGGAAACGGGGCCTTACATTTGTAATAGTTAACTGTATTGTGTTACGTTGCAAAAGATGTCGTTCAAATATATGAAATGGTTTTTAATTAATTTCCGCTGCGATGTTTTAATTAGTTGTATGTTTTATGTGCGATGAATGACCAACTGTGAGGTGCCCGGGAACGGGGCCTTACAAGGTGTTTGGGCAGAATATTATTCTCTTATGATGATACTAAATGAGTATAGCATTAAGGATCAAAAAGACATTTGGTATTGAGAAAGTTGTAAAGAAAAGCAATTTAAGGTAAGCACGATAAGAAGAGAATTGGAGGATGCGTATGGTGTAGTTCGAGATACCAAGGTGCTGTGGCAAAACAGCTGGCCCCCCTTAAAGCTGGGGTACTTCTTATGAGAGCAATAGACAAGAAAATAGTAACGAGGGATGCACTACAACAAAGAGGTATATCAATTCAATGCTCCTTGTGCACTCTATGTTATTTAGTTCCTGAGGAGTCAGATCATGTTTTAGTTAGTTGCTCATTCTCTAACATGATGCGGTGCTAAGTGTGCTTGTGGACGAGGGTGCCGGTCCCAGGATATACTCCCAACTTGGAATCTATGTTGACAACGTTTGAAGGCAACGATAAGTCCAAATGGGTAAAAGGATACTCCATCTAATATGTATGGCAACGGCTTGGAGAATGTGGATGTTCTGGAATGAACGGGTGTTCAAGGGGGAAAACAAGGACGTGGGGGAGATTGTCCAAGAGATAAAAGAAATGGTGTACTTGTGGTTAAAGTTTAGAACCAATGAGTGCAAATTTAAATGGATAGGTGGAGATTTTATGAATATAAAAGTTAAAAAAGGACAATACGTTTGAAAGTGTTAATATAATATATGTGGAGTAGATATGGTGTAATTGCCTTGGGAAAATGGAGTGTAAGATTAGCTCATTGCTGAGCAGTTTATTCATAGTTATAAACTCCTTTATTTGCTATTAAAAAATATAATAATAACACCCAAGCCTATAACACCCTATAGCCTACAACACCTTATAGCCTACAACACCCTATAGCCTACAACACCCTAATCTAAACAATATCAATACATACAACTATTATGTAGTTATTACTCAGTAAAAATAGATTCTTAATAAATGCAATCACTTTTTAATTATTGCATTCTCACATGCAACAATACTTTAATATATTTAGAGAAAGTTTTTATAATTAGTTTCTAATTACACCCTAATCTATTAAACAAACAAACAAACAAACAAACAAACCCAGTATATCCCACTCAAGAGCAGGGTCTGGGAGGGGTAGGTGGTGGCAAGTCTTTCCTCTATCCAGATAGGTAGAGAGACCGCTTCCAAAGAGACCCCTGGCTCGATACAAAAGATACATCGCTCGTGATTTAACATATAATCAAATAATCAAACAATCAATCATATAATCAAACGTACGATTTATGGTACATGGTATATTGTACAGCATACAGCATAGCATACATCATACAAGAAGCATTCAAAACATTAAGATATCACCAAAAGGAAGTATACAATGAACCAGCATGCATCAAACAAACAAACAAACTATATTAATTATACCCTAATCTATAATTAGTTTCTAATTACACCCTAATCTATTATATTAATTATATTTATTAGTTTTGTTGTTTTCTAAATCTAATCAAACTATACTCAACAGCTAAAATTTTAAGCAACATTAATTACTTATATTAATTACTTGAGTCATTTCTTTTTTTAGGGTCAATTTCATATATACCCTTACAAAGTTTTGAAATATCATATATATCCTTATAAAAATTAATATATCATATATACCCTTATAAAGTATTGTAAATATCATATATGCCCAATTCATTAAAATTTTACTAAGGAATGACTATTTTGTCCTCATTATTTATAAATATCTATTTTTCATATATGCCCATATATAAAATAAACTTTCATACTTTTTTTTATAAAATAAACTTGTTTCAATCAGACAAAAATTGTAACCTCCGGATACGTATATCGCCTTACACCCTCTATTAGTACTCGCCATCAGACACCCCTCCGTGGTTGCCATCGGGACCGAAAACTCCAACTCATTCAACAACAACGGTCCCACGATCCCCACTGAAATCTACACATACCCCACCGGCATCTCACAACATTGCCCCAATATTGAATCTAATCGAAGCCTACAACCGGCAACCCCGATAATGACTTTCAGGTGATTCGCTACAGCGCCTCCCGTCGTATCGCCACCGCCCGTTTACAGTCTCCGAGCTTCGATTCTAGAGCATTAGAGCATATGAAGGGATCGAACCCGCGACCACCAGTTTCACGATGTGTTCATCTTCCTCCGACGTCAGCTCATTAACCGGCGGTGGGTGGTGGTTGTTTTTCTTCTTCTCTGCCGCTAGCTCCGACGTGGGGATAATGTGGGGAGGTAATGCTTGCCCACATGGTTTAACGGGCTTATCTTCTTCTTGTTCTTCCATTAGCAGTTGTTCGGAGGCATCGTCTTCGATCTCCCATGAATCAGGAGAAGGTCGGATGATGGATTGAACGAAGTCGACACCGAAGAAGCTGAGGAGGTAGATGACGGAGGCGATGGCGGCGAGCTCCGGCAAGGTGAGGACGTGAAGGGGGACGGAGTTACGGATCTTGTCGCGCACCGGTGGAGGAGGAAGTACATGATGGAGAAGAACTTGGTGAAGAAGAGACCATTTATGTAAAAACTTTATATTTTACAAGGGTAGGATGGTAATTTTGTTACTTTTGGGTATATTTGATATTTGTAATTTATTTTGGGTATATATGATATAATTGAACTTTAGAAGGGTAATTATGAAATTAAACCTTTTTTTATTACTTTGTTATTAGGTTTTAATATAGGATTTAATTACGTGAGTCCATTTCTTTGTTTATTACTTTGTTTTTAATTTTTAACGTAGGAAAACATCCATGAGCTTTTTATAATTATAATTAATTGTTTTCTTAAAAAATAAAAAAGCAGCATATGTGATTTTATCAAACAAAATGAGAATCACCATATCAATGTTTTGCATTAGTTCATGCAAAGTTATATTCTATTATTCTTCAATAAAAGAAAAGAAAACAAATGTATGTAAAATTATAAGTTATTTAATTTACAACACCACCCTTATAAGCGTATACACCTACATACATTTAATTTTATATTAATCAGTTAGTGGCAATCAATTGCCTTATTTTTAGATTAAAGTATATATATATATATATATATATATATATATATATATATATATTATGTATGTATATATATATAGATATATACATATATATATGTATATATATATAGATATATACATATATACATATATATATATACACATATACATATATACATATATTTATATACATATATGTATATATGTATACATAGATGTATGTATATATGTATACATGTATGTATGTATATTGTAAGGCTCCGTTCCCGGGAAACCTCACAGTTGGCAATTCATAGCATAAAATCAGTTTAATAACAAAACATTGCAGCGGAAAATAATTAAACATTCATTTAAAACTTAAAAACCTCATTGTACTCATACATTTGTCCTTTAAATGTAAACAAAACATATTCCTTGTTCATTAATTACAATAAAGACTTTATTAACAGGAATGCCATCCATATCTCCCCAAGTAGCTTCGTGGTGCCATCCTCAGCATCAGCGCTTACCTGTCCACTATTATGCATAAAAAGTCAGCTACGCTGAGTGAGTTCTAGTTTTATATAGATAAGAAAATATAATCTTTTATCCTTCATATAATGAACACGCATACATCATACTACAAACATTACTTGCATCACATTAAGCACGTTCATTGTCTTTCATTCTTTCATTATTTTTCACTTCATCATATGCGAGATTGCACAAAGCAAGAGCTCCATGTTGATCGACAACGAATGTCGATCCCCATCGGTACACATTTTTCATGGTAGCTACCCCCAACAGTTGATCGATCCCTGTCGGTACACATCTTCATGGTAGCTACCCCCGACAGTTGATCCACACTGCCAGGCACATAGCCCGCTCATGAATACGGATCCATCTTCATACGTAAGACTCACACAAGTGAAGTCTATCATAGTGCTTGCAAGACTTTTCATCATCAAACGGGCCCGGGGGTAACATTCGTTAAGTTCCACTTCTCATTAGTATTATCTTTCACTTAATATATATATATATATATATATAATACTTAGCTTATTAAGTACACAACATACCAAGTACTAGTCATCATAACACGTAACCGACCCTCCGCGGGACAACGGGGGTTCGGGGGCGGCAGCCCCTGATAGCGGGGTCCTAGGGGCAGCAACCCCTAGTGGGGTCCAAGGGGCAACGCCCTTGGCTGGGGCCGGGCTGCCAGGTCAGCGCGCTCGAAAATTATTTTGGGCTATTTAAATGTCACATTTTACTTTAGAAAAATGTATTTCCTTGTTAAAACACCTTGAAATCCTTATCTTGAAAACCTTATGTTTACTATGCATAATAGCCCTAAAAACAAGGAAAAACGTTTAAATAAGGAGATCTAGAACTCACCTGAACTTAGCAAATAGCTTCAATTCTAGGTTACTTAAGCTATAGTCCGAATACTTTAAATGCACGAAAGTTAATACATAAAAACGTCATTTTCTTCATAATTTCGCCCACAGTTTCGCTGGCAGTTTCGCTGCTAGTTTCGCTGGCAGTTTCGCTGCCAGTTTCGCTGGGCAGATTCGATGCCTTGAGCGCCCAACTTTCGTTGGAATTTCCTAGTTTCGCAATATCTAAGGGTCAACCTGGGCACCGGCGAACTTATCAGCGAAACTGTAGTTTCGCCCCAACGAAACTGTAGTTTCGCTGGAACTTCCCTTAGTTTCATTTCATAGTTTCGCTGGATGAGTGCACAGTTTCGCTGGATGCATATACAATTTCGCAGATCGCATAAAAATCACGAACCAGTCCGTTTTTAACCCAAAATCATAACTTTTTTCATCCAACCTCTTAGTTTATCATCCATGAGGCTAAACCTAAGCTTTATACATGTTTTCATACGTAAAAATATGACCTTTATGCGATTCTTTGCAACTTTTCAAAACCCAAAACCCTAGAATCCGGGTTTGATCTACAGAAGGGTTTAGAGGTCGATTCTTACCTGGATTTGTGGCTCTTTTCTTAAGATTTGATGCCCAAACGCCCAGATCTCCAATTCCTTGACCTTAAAAGCTCCAAATCTTGAGTTTCTTGCACTTTCTCTCTCTACTTTCTCTCTCTATGAATTTTTGGAGTTAGGGTTGAAATGAAGAAGATGGTGGCTGCTTTGGGTAGGTTAAGGGCTGATTATGGGCCTCAATCTACTTAGACTATTGTCCAGAAATCTAATTAGCCCATAATCCATTTTTCTTCCTTTATTAAATACCCACAATTAAGCCCATTATTCTCGATGATTCGTTTTGACTTTTCGGGGTGTTACATATATATGTATACATATATGTATGTATATATGTATACATATATATATATATATGTATATATATAAATATATATATATATATACATATATATATATACATATATATATACATATATACATATATATGTATATATACGTATAAATATATATACACGTATATATGTATACGTATATATATATGCACGTATATATATATACGTATATATGTATACGTATATATATAGATATATATATATACATATATACGTATGTATATACGTATATATGTATACTTATATATATATACGTATATATGTATACGTATATATATACGTATATATATATGTACAC
Source organism: Flaveria linearis (assembly GCA_024085815.1). Taxonomy (NCBI): domain Eukaryota; kingdom Viridiplantae; phylum Streptophyta; class Magnoliopsida; order Asterales; family Asteraceae; genus Flaveria; species Flaveria linearis. The sequence continues at coordinate 53,930,741 of CM044009.1, forward strand.
GTATATATATACGTATATATATATATACGTATATATATACGTATATATCTATGTATGTATATATATATACACGTATATATTATATACATATATATACGTATATATATATATACGTATATATATACGTATACGTATATATATACGTATACGTATATATATACGTATATATATATATACACGTATATATATATACGTATATATATATATACGTATATATATACGTATCCATATATATATACACGTATATATATATATCTATATGTATACGTTTATATATACGTATATATATACGTATACATATATGTACGTATACATATATGCGTATATATATACGTATATATGTGTATATATATATATATATATCTATATATATATATACGTATACATATATACGTATATAAGTATATATACATATATATATGTATATATATGTATATATATATATATATTTATATATATATATATGTATACATATGTATATATATATATACATATATATATGTATATATATGTATATATATATATATATTTATATATATATATATGTATACATATATACATACATATATGTATACATATATACACTTATACATATATATACGTATATACATATATATATATGCATATATATATATATATTTATATATATATATATATGTATACATATATAGATACATATATATATATACACGTATATATATATATATACGTATATATATATATATACACGTATATTATACATATATACGTATACATATATATATACGTGTACATATATATACATATATACGTATACATATATATATATACGTATACATATATATATACGTATACATATATATATATACGTATACATATATATATACGTATACATATATATATACGTATACATACATATATATATATATATATACGTATACATATATATATATGTATACGTATACATATATATATACACGTATATACGTACACACACACACATATATATATATATATACGTATATACATATATATATATATACGTATATACGTATACATATATGTATATATGTATATATATACGTATACACATATATATACGTATACATATGTATATATATATATACGTATATATATACCAGTGACGGAACACTCTCACCATGTAACGCAATTTTCGGGACGAAAATTCTTTCAACATGGGGATAATGTGACATCCGGTAATTTTCCGTTACCAACTCCGTTTGTTTCGTTATGTTTTGCATACACGTGTCGTAAGCACGCACTAGTTGTCGTTTGACGTTGGTGACTTAAAAATAATTAATAATGTTAATTTAATAATAATCTAGTTGATAAGATGATTATTATTTAATGTTTATGTTTTTACGCGATTTAAAGACTATTTGGGAATTTTATCGCGTAACGCGGAAACGCGTGTGTTAATTCGTATGTTACGTGTTTTATAAAGATAAAAATATATAATGGTTATTACTAGTATATATATTTGTTAGATGGTTAAAAACAGTTTTAAAAAGAAGTTAAAAGCTGAATTTTTATAAAATACAAGCTAAAAGGGTTAAAGGTGTAAATATGACTAATTAAACTAAAAAAACCAACCCTAGCCCCCCACTTCCACCCTTGCGATCGTACAGCCATCCCCTTCCCATTCCCTGCGAATTTCGACCAAGAACCATGTATTTGAACCTGATTTTGATCGATTCCAAGTATTACAACAAGTTAGGACCTTCAATTCCAAGCCATTACACGTTTAGAAGGTTAGTTTTTGGTGTTTTTGCATGAAACTCAATATGGCCGAACCTCTAGGTCCGAAAATCTGAAATTAGAGGATGTATGTCGAATTTGATGTTGTTTGTTGATGTTAGTATGTTAGTTGGATTGATTACATGTTGTTTAACGTTGATTATGCATGAATTGTATGTTTTTAGTGGATTGATCATGAACTTTGATTATAGGCAACCCTAATTCGAAATTGATGATGATAACATGGAATTGATGATTGTTGGATGATTATATGATGTTAGTTAAGTTGTATGAATGTTGAATGATGTTGATTTTGCAAGAAATCTAGGGTTTTGATCATTTAGTTCATACATTGCCATAAGAGGAAACTTTTTATTCTTGGAATTCATGATTTGATGATTCTAAGATGTTAGATGTAATGCTTAGATGTTAGTTTAATTGAATTGTGCAAGAAAATCCATGAAATTGTGATGTTGATCATGACTTACTAAAAGTAGAAACTTTTTGTATGATGTTTGGGAATTTGGATGTTTTGGAAGTGATTAGCATGTTAGGATGTATTCTATGAACTTGATTAGGTATATAATAGTTAGAATTATGGTTGAATTGGATGTTAAATCACTTTTGGGTATTACTTTCCCAAAAGGGAAACTTTATTGTGCACTAACTTTGGATATCGAGAATTGGACTTGTTTATGGTTTTAGGATCATGCTAGAATGATTGTTATGGATGTTTAAAGTGGTAGAATCAGTTAATTGAGTAGTATGGAATGTTTATTTGGTCATTGGGTGATTTATGCACTTTGGTGGTCATGTATGGTTTGGTATGTTGATTAGTAACTAGGACATCATGTTTGGGACTGGAATTGATCATATTAATATATGTTGCATGTATTGGGCATCTGGTATGTGTTGAGGATAGTATGGATGACTTTTTGGTAATTATCTGTTTTGACCCATATATGCTAAATCATGGCTATAGGTCATGTAAGTAGGTTATGCATGATCTAACCTGCTATATGATACAATAGTTGTGTTATGAACGCACTGAGTATGCTTGATGCTAAGAATTTACATAACTTGTATGATATGTGCATAGTATGATGATTAAAGCAATGTATTGGGAAGGTAGCATCAAATGTGATTCATTAGAATGTTAACCATGTATGTTATTTGCTTATGTATGTTTAAATTGTTTACAACACATAATGTCACCAACGGGTCAAACGGGTCAACTAGGTCACATGTATGTTGTTTTTATAGAACCTTGAGTTCTTTGTTTGTAGAACACTTAGGGTTTCTCTTGAGATTGTTGTGTGTACATGTACTTATGTACTTGTGTGTTTTAGGTAACCTTTGAAGGTTGTCTTTCCACGTATCAGGTGAGTTCCTGCCCCACTATTTTATTAAATCTCTTTTGGGGGAGATAGCATACTGGTAATGTTACAAACGCTTTTCATATTTAAGATGTGTATGATATTAATATAGTGTTGTTTACCATGATAAAGTCCTCACACTTTCGAATTGTTAATATTGGATAGCGGGGAAACTTGGGTAGTATTACTGGGTCTGACGAGCCCACCTGTGTGACTCGAGGTCAACCGGGTGCAATTTGTCCTATGATTATTCGTCACGATATGGTGAAGTCGTGACGGGAGGCAAACATAACACAGTCAGCTTCAATTGTGAAATCACTATGTATTAATATCAATTTGTTAGTGGACTAGCTATCTATTACAATGCACATGCTTATTTATACACTACTGATAAACTGCTATGTTTATACGCAAACTCTTGAACTCACCAACCATGTGTTGACTTTTAGTATGCTATTCTCAGGTCGTTAATCTGGATTGCTGATAGGAGCACTACACGAGTCAGCATGCATTTTAGAGATTTAAACTTCAAACATAATTACTCGTCTTTTATTTATGGTTTAAAGTACTTGGTTTGCACTTGTTTTGCCATATAGTACTTTCACATGTTTTGGGTTGTTTTATTTACTTTACGCTTCCGCATGACTTTTAAAGTTTGAACTCTAGTTTGGTTTATGTTAAAGTAGCATACAGAGTCGTTCCGAGTAACTATTGACTGTGATCCTGGTTTGTTCACACACCTCGCGGTAAAACTCCGCACGTGGATTTTGAGGGTGTGACAGATTGGTATCAGAGCCATTGGTTATAGAGAACTAGGTTGCATACACACTAGACTATAACCGCACACAGTTAGTTAGTTACTTGTTCCTGATTTTTCTACAGTATACTCATTGGCATACACAAATCACACTCTCTACAGCATGGCATCTTCATCGAGAGCACCTGGTAAACGACTAGCATCACCCACACGATCCGAGTCCCCACTTCTTGGACCGGTACCTGATGATGGACTGGACTGGCCTCGTTTGGACTATCCACGAGGTGAGTTCGACTAGGATCAACCATTTGTGCCACCCGAACGTGACCCTCCACGAGACTGGAGTTTCTATCCTGAGTTTGTGGATCACCTCATGTACAGGGAACGTGTGCCTACATCAAGACCCCGAACTAGGACCAGCACAGAGCAACCACTACCTACACTTCCGCGGACGGTGCAGTCCAACGAGCAGGTTATTGCTGCATTGGTAGCAGCACTGGACACGGAGCAACACCGGGTCCGGCGACTCACCATCAATGTCTGTACACTACAGCACGAAGTGTACACACTACGACATCAACTGGATGAACTCGAGGAGCATCATGGTAAAACCTTGGAGGGGTGTTACCATATGCGGAATGGTTACCAGACGCTGAGTGGACGTGTGACCGCACGAGAGCAGCGCGATGAAGCAACCGATAATAGGATTGCTGCTATAGAGGCCCAGTTGGCAGCACTTCAGATAGCCTTAGCTCCTGCTCATACACAGGCCCCTGAGGAGGAGGAGGAACCCGAAGAGGAACCTGAGGAAGAACCTGAGGAAGAACCAGCGGAGATAGAAAAAGATAGTGACAATTCAGACATAGTTGATTGATTCTATTTCATTTCTTTTAAACAACTTGGACTATGTAGCGTTTCCTTCTTTTGGAACCTATGTGGGAAGGGTTGTTTCCCCACTTGAACTAGAAACTTAAATTTTGACATTGGTGAATACATTGTGACTTATTTACAATTTATTTATCTTGGTTATCATTTTTGTTATGAATGTTGTGGATGTGATGATTCATTATTTCTTATTGTTTACTATACTTCAATGAGATGAATATGTTTGATGTTACTCATTATTGTGTTGTGAATGTAAAGTGAATAATGGACGCCCGAGGACGTGGACGTGGACGTGGTCGAGGACGCGGGCGCGGGCGCGGAGGAGGTGCCGGTGACCAAGGTGCGGGTGACCAAGGTGCCGGTGGCCAAGGCGCCGGTACAATTAATATGACTCCTGCGGAACTGGCTGCCTTAATAAATGCACAAGTCCAGGCGGCAGTAGCTGCTGTCCAAGTAGGACAGGCCACAGGTAAACGATAATGGAAAAGTTTGTCAAATACTCTAGTTAACCAAATAAGATGTCTAATCAATATTTATCGTGATAAAGCAGGACCTCCAGCGTGTACCTACAAGTCCTTCATGGACTGCAAGCCTCACACGTACAGTGGAACCGAGGGTGCTGTAGGGTTAGTAAGGTGGTTTGAGAAGACGGAATCTGTGTTCTCAAAGTGTAACTGTCCACCTGCTGATCAAGTGAAATACGTAACCGGGGCGTTGGATGGTGCTACACTGTCTTGGTGGAATGCTCAAGTGCAAATGTTAGGGCAAGACATGGCAAATGAACTCCCGTGGAATGAGTTTAAAGATATGATGACCGAGGAATACTGTCCTCGAAGCGAAGTCCAAAAGTTGGAGATGGAATTTTGGTAGTTGAAAATGCAAGGTTCAGAGATCGAGGCTTATACCACAAGAACCCATGAGCTGGCCACCCTATGTCCAGGGACGGTGAACGAGATGCACAAACGAGTAGAACACTACATTCGGGGTTTGGCACCCGAGATTAGGAGTATGGTGACTTCCTCAAACCCGGCCACTATCCAGCAAGCTATCCGCCTAGCCCACAAATTGACTGATGAAGCTGTGGAACAAGGACGATTTCCAGAACGGGGCGCTGCGGCGGGCGTGCCAGACAACAAAAGGAAGTGGGATGCCTATAACAACATCAACACCAACAACAACAATAGAGCATCATCATCCAGCGGTCAACACCAATCTCAACAACAACCACAGCAGCAGCAACGAAGGTTTGACAACCATCGAAATTTCAACCAGTCAACCTCGAACAATCAAGGACCGAGCAGCTATGGTGGTAAACAGCCGATGTGCACGCGGTGCAACTATCATCACGTTGGGAGATGTGACAATTACAAGTGTCAGCGGTGTGGTAAAATAGGACACTTGGCTAAGGATTGCCGTGGTGAGATGGTTAGGAAACCGCAGCAACCTTAGGAGACTCCAAAGGGTTGTTTCGAGTGCGGAAAGGAGGGGCACTACAAGCGAAACTGCCCGCAGTTGAGGAAGAACGGTAATGGAAATGGCCAAAACAACAACAACCAAGGTAACAACAACAACAAAGATGGGAACGGCAATGGTAACGGTGGTAATAATAATGGAGCCAAGGGGAGAGCCTTTGTCATTGGCTCAGGTGAGGCTCTAAACGACCCTACTACGGTTACTGGTAGGTTTTCTGTAAATGGGTGTTTTGCTACAGTATTGTTTGATACTGGAGCCGATAGGAGTTTCATATCCTTAAAGTTCTGTAGTCTCCTAAGTGATATCCCTTCTGCCTTAGAATCCAAATATACCGTAGAATTGGCTGACGGTAAACAGATCCATGTGACACACATCCTTAGAGATTGTAAGATAGAACTCGCTGGTCATATTTCGCTATAGATCTTATGCCTGTTACACTAGGAAGTTTCGACGTTGTGGTAGGCATGGATTGGCTCTCAAATAAGCAAGCGGAAGTCATATGTCATGAAAAGATCATACGAATTCCCGTTGGTGATGAAATTCTCACAGTCCGAGGCGATAGGAGTGGTGCAGTGATGGGCATTATCTCCTACATGAAAGCACGGAAGTTACTGCGAAAAGGTCGCTTGGCTATTCTGGCACTCGTCACCGATAAACAACCGGAGGAAAGGCGAATGGAAGACATACCCGTCGTACGAGACTTTCCCGAGGTGTTTCCAGATGATCTTCCTGGATTACCACCACATCGTCAGGTGGAATTTCAAATTGAACTGACTCCCGGTGCAGCCCCGATTGCTAGAGCACCTTATTGATTAGCACCGAACGAACTATAGGAGTTGTCATCACAACTTCAGGAGCTTTTAGATAAGGGCTTTATTCGACCTAGCTCATCACCTTGGGGAGCCCCTGTTCTCTTTGTTAAGAAGAAAGGTGGCACGTTTCGAATGTGCATAGATTATAGGGAGTTAAACAAAGTCACAGTTAAGAACCGATACCCTCTACCTCGTATCGACGATTTGTTTGATCATCTTCAGGGATCCAGTTATTATTCGAAGATCGACTTGAGATCTGGCTATCATCAACTCAGAGTCCGTGAGGAAGACATCTCCAAAACTGCATTCCGTACTCGTTATGGTCAATACGAGTTCTTGGTCATGCCTTTTGGGTTAACAAATGCACCTGCGGTGTTCATGGACTTCATGAATCACGTGTGCAAACCCTATCTCGATCAGTTTGTTATCGTGTTTATCGATGACATACTGATATACTCTAGGACCAAGGAGGACCATGAAGAGCATCTACGATTAATCTTGGAATTATTGAAAAATGAGCAACTGTACGCCAAATTCTCTAAGTGTGACTTTTGGATACACGAAGTACAATTCCTAGGTCATATTGTTAATGAGAAGGGTATACATGTTGATCCTGCCAAGATTGTGGCAATAAAGAATTGGGCTATAACTAAAACACCGAGTGAGATACGACAATTTCTGGGATTAGCGGGGTATTACCGACGATTCATAGAGGGATTTTCTAAGATTGCACAACCTCTGACCGCTTTGACCCATAAAGGAACGACATACAAATGGGGAGAAAGTCAAGAGGCGGCTTTTCAGCTATTGAAACAGAAACTCTGTAGTGCACTAATATTGGCACTGCCAGAGGGGACAGAGGATTTCGTGGTGTATTGTGACGCATCCATTCAAGGATTGGGTTGTGTTCTGATGCAGCGTGATAAGGTGATAGCCTACGCCTCTAGACAACTAAAGGTTCACGAGAAGAATTATACTACCCATGATTTGGAGTTGGGTGCAGTAGTTTTTGCCTTAAAGATTTGGAGACATTACTTGTACGGTACCAAATGCACTATCTACACCGATCACAAGATTCTTCAGCACATCTTTGAGCAAAAAGAGTTGAATATGAGGCAGCGGCGTTGGGTGGAACTTTTGAATGATTATGATTGCGCTATCAAGTACCATCCTGGAAAGGCGAACGTGGTTGCTGATGCCCTAAGCAGGAAGGAAACAGCTAAACCCAGGCGGGTGCGAGCTTTACCGCTTACAATCAGTACCCATCTGCCCGCACAAGTCAAGGAAGCACAAATGGAAGCCTTGAAAGAGGAACATATTGGTTCTGAGTCATTACGGGGAATGGATAAACAATTAGTAGTGAAAGAGGATGGAATTCGGTACTTCATGGATAGACTTTGGGTGCCTGTTTATGGAAATCTGAGGGAATTGGTTATGAGCGAGGCACACAAGTCTAAATACTCTATACATCCCGGATCTAACAAGATGTATCATGATCTAAAGGCGCACTATTGGTGGCCTAACATGAAGGCAGACGTAGCTACGTATGTGAGCAAGTGTTTGACCTGCTCAAAAGTCAAAGTGGAATACCAAAAACCATCTGGACTGTTACAGCAACCCGAGATACCAATGTGGAAATGGGAACAAATCTCTATGGATTTTATCACTAAATTACCCCGGACTAATACTGGTTGTGACACAATCTGGGTCATTGTGGATCGGTTGACCAAGTCCGCTCACTTCCTTGCAATTAAGGAAACGGATAAGATGGAGAAGCTAACCCGATTGTATCTTAAGGAGATCGTTTCGAGACACGGCGTACCAATCTCAATTATCTCTGATCGCGATGCTCGCTTCACGTCACAGTTCTGGCAGTCACTGCAGAAATCCCTGGGTACACGATTGGATATGAGTACTGCTTATCATCCACAAACCGACGGACAGAGTGAGCGTACCATACAGACTTTGGAGGATATGCTACGTGCTTGTGTGATTGACTTCGGGAACAACTGTGAAGTTCACCTACCTTTGGTAGAATTTTCCTATAATAACAGTTATCACACTAGCATACAGGCAGCACCTTTCGAGGCTTTGTATGGGAGAAAGTGTCGATCACCGGTTTGCTGGGCTGAAATTGGTGATAGTCAACTAACGGGTACATGAAACAACTGAGAAGATCGTGCAGATACGGAACCGTATGGCAGCAGCGCGAGATAGACAGAAAAGTTATGCTGACAAGAGACGGAAACCTCTAGAATTCCAAATTGGCGACAAAGTGTTATTGAAAGTCTCACCGTGGAAAGGTGTAGTTCGGTTTGGCAAGCGAGGAAAGCTAAATCCGAGGTATGTTGGACCATTTGAGATATTGGAAAGGATAGGTCCATTGGCCTATCGACTAGCTTTACCCGATTCATTGAGTGGAGTCCACAATGTATTTCACGTTTCAAATCTGAAGAAGTGTCTGTGTGACGAAACACTAATTGTACCACTAGAAGATGTTCAAGTGGATGAACAATTACTCTTTATCGAAGAACCAGTCGAGGTGATGGATCGTGAGGTGAAAACACTTAAGCAGAGCAAAATACCTATAGTCAAAGTTCGTTGGAACTCGCGGCGTGGACCGGAATTCACGTGGGAACGTGAGCATCAAATGAAGCTTAAGTACCCTCAACTGTTCGAGACGATGCCTGCAGACAAAGGTATTGATTTAAATTTCGGGAAGAAATTTCTTTCAACATGGGGATGATATGACAAATCATCCAAAACTCACTCGATTTCGATTTCTGTGTGCCAATGCAGTAGACCAGTGATGGAACACTCTCACCAGTGATGGAACTCTCTCACCATGTAACGCAATTTTCGGGACGAAAATTCTTTCAACATGGGGATAATGTGACATCCGGTAATTTTCCGTTACCAAACTCCATTATTTTCGTTAAGTTTTGCATACACGTGTCGTAAGCACACACTAGTTGTCGTTTGACGTTGGTGACTTAAAAATAATTAATAATGTTAATTTAATAATAATCTAGTTGATAAGATGATTATTATTTAATGTTTATGTTT
>CM044009.1:53945846-53963346 GCA_024085815.1 Flaveria linearis
AAGGATGAATTTCAGTAAGTTTAGGACTTGGAATACCTGGGAATATGAGTTTAAATATTTGGGAGAATTTAGTAAGGATATGGTATGACTATGATACACTAGTTCGGTGGCCCGAAATATGGAAATAACCAAAGAAACGAGCCATAACATGAACAACTTAGGATCTAAGAATTTTCAGGCCTTAAAATAATTATTTAGTTATAGGAATCAAATTTGGTGAATTTTCGAGATAATAGTTAATTTCTATGAATTTATTTAACAAAAGTAAGCGTCATCGATAACTAGAAACTCGTGTTTTAAACATCACCAAGTAGGATATGAGATTTTTGGATTCTAATAGACTTAAATAGGCTATAAAAAGCTCAAGAAAATATTAGGGGTTAAAAATAGTAAAGAGACAAACTTTGGGGTAGAAAATGTAAATTTGAAAACTTGAGGGGCTAAAAGTGTAAATTTTGCATTTTAGTAAAATTTTAGCAACCTCATGACCAGAAACTAATATTGGGCTTATTCATGTGTTAATAAACTCATAAGGACCCGAAAAGTTGATGTACACACGCTAGAACCTTAACTTTCCTAAAAAGGAAACTTTTAAAGTAAACTTCTAAGAAACAAAGCCACGAGTGTCTTTAACTATCAAACGAAACTCAACTACACTTGCAACGATTTAATAATCTATAGCTTATTACTTGAATCATGGTTATACGGTGCTAGGACTTGAAACTGTCTGCGATTTTCGGAACCTGACTGATACTAAGGTGAGTTCTCGTGTTCCCCTTTTTACTTTGGTTTTGGGGATGAAGCATGCTCGTTTAAACTGAAACTTTTATTGTGGTACTATGTGATGCTTGTCACACCCTCAAAATCCACGTGCGGAGTTTTACCGCGAGGCGTGTGAACAAAACAGGATCACAGTCAATAGTTACTTGGAACGACTCTGTATGCTACTTTAACGTAAACCAAACCAGAGTTCAAACTTTAAAAGTCATGCGGAAGCGTAAAGTAAATAAAACAACCCAAAACATGTGAAAGTACCATATGGAAAAACAAGTGCCAACCAAGTATTTTAAACCATAAATAAAAGACGAGTAATTATGTTTGAAGTTTAAATCTCTAAAATGCATGCTGACTCGTGTAGTGCTCCTATCAGCAATCCAGATTAACGACCTGAGAATAGCATACTAAAAGTCAACACATGGTTGGTGAGTTCAAGAGTTTGCGTATAAACATAACAGTTTATCAATAGTGTATAAATAAGCATGTGCATTGTAATAGCTAGCTAGTCCATTAACAAATTGATATTAATACATAGTGATTTCGCAATTGAAGCTGACTGTGTTATGTATGCCTCCCGTCACGAATTCACCATATCGTGACGAATAATCATAGGACAAATTGCACCCAGTTGACCTCGAGTCACACAGGTGGGGCTCGTCAGACCCAGTAGTACTACCCAAGTTTCCCCGCTATCCAATATTAACAATTCGAAAGTGTGAGGACTTTATCATGGTAAACATCACTATATTAATATCATACACATCTTAAATATAAAAAGCATTGTAAAGTTACCAGTATGCTATCTCCCCCAAAAGAGATTAAGTAAAACAGTGGGGCATGAACTCACCTGATACGCGTGATAGATATCTAAAGCTTAACTTGACAAGAACGAGTGGAAAGACAACCTTCAAAGGTTACCTAAAACACACAAGTACATAAGTACATGTACACACAACAATCCCAAGAGAAACCCTAGGTGTTCTACAAACAAAGAACTCAAGGTTCTATAAAAACAACGTACATATGACCTAGTTGACCCGTTTGACCCGTTGGTGACATTATGTTTTGTGAACCATTTAAACATATATAAGCATATAACATACATGGTTAACATCCCAATGAATCACATTTGATGCTACATTCCCAATACATTGCTTAAATCATCATACTATGCACATATCATACAAGTTATGTACATTCTTAGCATCTAGAATACTCAGTGTGTTCATAACATAACTAGTGTATCATATAACAGGTCAGATCATGCATAACCTACTTAGATGACCTACAACCATGATTTAGCCCATACGGGTCAAAACAGATAGTTTATCAAAAAGTCATCCATACTATCCACAACACATACAAGATATTCGATACATGCAACATACATTAACATGATCAATTCCAGTCCCAAACATGATGTCCTAGTTACTAATCAACATACCAAATCATACATGACCATCAAAGTGCATAAATCACCCAATAACCAAATAAACATTCCATACTACTCAATTAACAGATTCTACCACTTTAAACATCCATAACAATCGTTCTAGCATGATCCTAAAACCATAAACAAGTCCAATTCTCGATATCCAAAGTTCGTGCACAATAAAGTTTCCCTTTTGGGAAAGTAATACCCAAAAGTGATTTAACATCCAATTCCACCATAATTCCAACTATTATATACCTAATCAAGTTCATAGAATTCATCCTAACATGCTAATCACTTCCAAAACATCCAAATTCCCAAACATCATACAAAAAGTTTCTACTTTTAGTAAGTCATGATCAACATCACAATTTCATGGATTTTCTTGCACAATTCAATTAAACTACCATCTAAGCATTACATCTAACATCTTAGAATCATCCAATCATGAATTCCAAGAACAAAAAGTTTACTCTTATGGCAATGTATGAACTAAATGATCAAAACCCTAGATTTCTTGCAAAATCAACATCATTCAACATTCATACAACCTAACTAACATCATATAATCATCTAACAATCATCAATTCCATGTTATCATCATCAATTTTGAATTAGGGTTGTCTATAATCAAAGTTCATGATCAATCCACTAACAACATACAATTCATGCATAACCAACGTTAACCAACATGTAATCAATCCAACTAACATACCATGGTGGAAAGGCTAGGAGGTTGTACCAAGGCACAAGCCCCTTCTGCAATAAATGCAAGCTTCATCACCAAGGGGAGTGCAATCCCATGCCTTGTTTTCGATGCAAGAGACATGGTCACCTGATTAAGGACTGTACCTATGAGCCCGGAATGCAATGCTATGAGTGTGGAGATCCAGGGCATATGAGGAACAAATGCCCCAAGCTAGCAAGAGACAAAGACACTTGACCCAACAAGCCCAAGGGAAGAGCGTTTGTGATGGATCTGAATGGTGCCCGTAAGGAACCTGATGTGGTGAACGGTACGTTTCTTGTAAGCAATCATCCTGCTACTGTGCTATTTGATACTGGAGCAACCGCTAGTTTTGTTTCTACTACTTTTAGGCCTTTGATTGATTTGACTGCTTGCACTTTAACCGAAACATTCACCGTAGAACTAGCTGACAGTAATATAATAGAAACTAATGAAATCATCAAAGATTGCAAGTTGATTCTAGAGGGTAATTCCTTTTATATAGATTTGATGCCTATTAAATTAGGAGGTTTCGATGTAGTAGTAGGTATGGATTGGCTGGCTAAAAATAGGGCTAAAATTGTATGTGATGAGCGTTTGCTTAAGATACCAATAGCCAGCGGGGAGATGTTAGTAGTTCATGGAGAGAGAAACCGCCCACTGTGTCCTATGATATCCCACCTGAAGGCTACTCAAAGCCTCAAGAAAGGACACGCAACGTTTATACTATATGTGATAAAGGCCAAAGAGGAAAAGAAGATTGAAGACATACCTGTGGTGTCTGAATACTTGGAAGTATTTCCAGAAGACTTACTAGGACTCCCTCCAACCCGACAAGTTGAATTTCAAATTGATCTAGTACCTGGCGCCGCACCGGTGGCTAAAGCACCTTACCGACTCGCTCCGCCTGAAATGAAAGAGCTGATGCTACAAATCCAAGAATTGCTTGACAAGGGGTTTATACGACCCAGTGTCTCGCCATGGGGGTGCTCCGGTGCTATTTGTTAAAAAGAAGGACGGAACGCTACGAATGTGTATCGATTATAGGGAACTGAACAAGCTTACTGTGAAGAACTGATACCCTCTTCCCAGAATTGACGACCTATTTGATCAATTGCAGGGAGCAAGTTACTTCTCTAAGATTGACTTGCGATCGGGGTATCACCAACTGAAAATAAAGGAAGAGGACGTTCCTAAAACAGCTTTCAGAACCCACTATGGACACTATGAATACATAGTCATGCCTTTTGGGTTGACTAATGCACCTGCAGCATTCATGGATCTCATGAATCGTGTGTGCTGTCCATATTTAGATAAGTTTGTGATTGTATTTATCGATGACATCTTGATCTACTCACGAAGCAAAGAAGACCATGAGAACCACCTCCGATTAATCCTTGAACTACTCAAGAATGAGCAATTAGACGCAAAATTTTCCTAATGTGATTTTTGGATGCGTGAAATTCAATTTCTTGGTCACATGGTGAAGAAAGGCGGAATCCATGTTGATCCATCGAAAATAGAAGCTATTAAGAACTGGAAGATCCCGGAAACTCCTACCGAGATCCGATAATTTCTTGGCTTGGCTGGTTACTACTGGAGATTTATCAAGGATTTCTCCCGAACAGTGTAGCCATTAACCGCTCCGACCAAGAAGGATACAACCTATGAATGGGGAAAGGAGCAAGATAACGCTTTTAACCTGTTAAAGGAAAAACTATGTAGTGCGCCTATCCTTACCCTACCAGAGGGAACTGAAGACTTCGTAGTCTATTGCGACGCATCGCGTCAAGGATTTGGTTGCGTATTAATGCAGCGGGGAAAAGTGATCGCCTATGCATCCAGATTGCTGAACGAGTATGAGAGGAATTACACGACACATGATCTTGAACTGGGTGCCATGGTGTTTGCACTCAAAATATGGAGACACTACCTTTATGGTACTAAGTTTGTCATCTACACTGATCACAAAAGTCTGCAGCACATCTTAAATCAGAAAATGTTAAATATGCGCCAAAGAAGATGGGTAGAGTTACTGAGCGATTACGAATGTGAGATCCGTTACCATCTTGGCAAGGCAAACGTAGTGGCCGATGCCCTGAGTAGAAAAGAACGAGAAAACCTCTTCGCGTTCGTGCTCTAAGGATGAGTGTGTACACTAGCCTCGTTGCTAAATTAAAGGAAGCACAAAGGGAAGCTTTCAATGAGAACAACCTGACGGGTGAGATGTTAACAGGCATGGAGAAGCGTTTGGAAATAGACAACGATGGACTATACAAATGCGAAGGAAGGACGTGGATACCGAGTCATGGCGGAATTAGGACTATAATCTTGGACGAAGCTCACAAGTCTAGATATTCGATTCACCCGGGAAGTGATAAGATGTACCAGGACTTGAAGGCACTTTTCTGGTGGCCCAAACTAAAGAAATCTATCGCCGCCTATGTGAACAAATGTTTGACATGTGCAATGGTAAAGGCCGAAAACCAAAAACCATCGGGAAGCTTACAGCAACCCGAAATCCCAAAATGGAAATGGGATAACATCACAATGGATTTTGTCACGAAGTTACCAAGAACCACCCGTGGACACGACACAATTTGGGTAATTGTGGATAGACTTACCAAGTCAGCCCACTTCTTACCGATCCGAGAAGATTATGACATGACGAGATTGGCTCGACTATACATAGATGAAATAGTAACCCGGCATGGAGTGCCACTATCGATTATCTCCGACCGTGATAGCCGTTTTACTTCCCGATTTTGGAAATCTCTCCAAAAAGCTTTGGGAACCCGACTTGACTTGAGCACGGCATATCATCCTCAAACAGACGGGCAAAGTGAAAGAACTATTCAGACCCTAGAAGACATGTTGAGAGCTTACGTGATTGACTTTGGTGGAAGCTGGGATCAGCACCTTCCCCTAGTGGAATTTTCCTATAATAATAGTTACCACACAAGCATAAAAGCTGCCTCGTATGAAGCCCTATACGGCAGGAAATGTCGGTCACCGTTGAGTTGGAATGAGATAGTGATAGCCAAGTGATGGGACCCGACATCGTAATGGAGACCACTGAGAAGATAGCAAAGATTAAGGAACGACTGAGAACAGCCAGAGACCGTCAAAAGAAGTATGCTGACAGGAGACGAAACCCCTTAAATTTCAAGTGGGTGATAAAGTAATGTTGAAGGCCGCACCATGGAAAGGAGCCGTGAGATTTGGCAAGAAGGGCAAACTAAGCCCGAGATATATTGGACCATTCGAAATACTGACAAGAATTGGTCCAGTAGCATACCAGCTCAGACTACCCAAGAAGCTGAGCTACATACATAACACTTTTCATGTATCAAATTTGAAGAAGTGTCTGGTAGACAAAGCCTTAGAAATGCCATTGAAAGAAGCAAGAATAACTGACAAATTGAACTTCGTTGAGGAACCCATAGAGATTACCGATCGACTGGTCCAAAAACTTAGGCGAAGTCGCATACCCAAGGTGAAAGTAAGATGGAACTCTAAACGAGGACCTGAATTTACATGGGAGCGGGAAGATAAGATGAGAAGGGAATATCCATACCTCTTCAAACCCAACCGTTCAGAGACTTAACAGAAAACAAAATTTCGGGATGAAATTTTCTAAACGGTGGGAGGATGTAACAACCCCCCTCGACCTCAAGATGAGTCAAGGACTAATGCAAAATATCTAAGTGAATTTTCTTAGTCATGCGCCTGAATAGTACTCATGAGCCTGAACAGTGCTTATGTGCCTGGAAAGTGCCCCCGCGGCTAAGTCTTGGGCATTTCAATGGTTGTCTTGCGCCCAAAAAGTTGTCTTACGCCCGCACAGTTGTCTTGCGCCCGCACAGTTGTCTTGCGCCCGCACAGTGGTCATGCGCCCAAACAGTGCTAATGCGCCTAGATTTTTCCTTGTATATTTTCGCATATATTTAACTTTTGATCAGATTTCCATGATTGTAATACATCCGACATTGGTATTTAACCATGTACGGACTCGTATTTGTATAAGAAACTATCATTCAAATCATTATTAGAAGCAAGTAAAGTGTTTCAACACTTAAACGTATTCGGACAAATAAACCCATCCAAACCGCAGATAACAAACATAATAACAATAATAATAACAACAACAACAACAACAACAACAACAACAACAACAATAATAATAATAATAATAATAATAATAATAATAATAATAATAATAATAATAATAATAATAATAATAATAAATACCAATACAACAAATAAAATAAAATTTCTGCATGGCCGCCCACTGAACCACCAATCACATGGATTCTGCGAAACCCCATAACCCACTTTCACACTCAACCATTTCTCTCTTTTCTATACATGCAAACCATCGCCATTTTTCTTATCTCCATATTTCACTCTCTTTCTCTCGGATTTCCCTCTCAACCGAAACACACACACACACACATTATTCTCTTTTTCTCTAGCAAGAGCAAGAAGTTCCAGGCTTCTTTTGAAGATCTTCTGCCCGTCCTAGCCCTCTAATCAGTATTTGGTAAGTATCAATGGACTCCCATCTACAAAATTATAATGTTTAAACCTCTATCTTACTACAAACACCATTCTCACTATTCTAACAGAAGATTTTCGGCCCTCACCTCATCTTCGTGGAGCTCAAACTTCATACGAGGTACCACTCTTGTAAACCCGCAAACCAAAGGGTCGATATACAAGGATTCTACCTTGCAAATCGTTATTTTATGTGTTCTAGCAACATTTTAACCGAATGTTTTTATAACTAAAGCATTAAATCTACCTAAAACAACAAAACTAACATACAAATATGTTAGGTTTGAGGTTACAAATGATATAATGGTGATAAGGGTGAAAATATGATAGTTACTCAAGCTAAATGATGTAAACACCCGATTAGGACTATATTTATGTGAAATTGAGACTTAAGGATGAATTTCAGTAAATTTAGGACTTGGAATACCTGGGAATATGAGTTTAAATATTTGGGAGAATTTAGTAAGGATATGGTATGACTATGATACACTAGTTCGGTGGCCCGAAATATGGAAATAACCAAAGAAACGAGCCATAATATGAACAACTTAGGATATAAGAATTTCTCAGGCCTTAAAATAAATATTTAGTAATAGGAATCAAATTTGGTGAATTTCGAGATAATAGTTAATTTCTACGAATTTATTTAACAAAAGTAACGTAACCGATAACTAGAAACTCGTGTTTTAAACATCACCAAGTAGGATCTGAGTTTTTTGGATTCTAATAGACTCAAATAGGCTATAAAAATCTCAAGAAAATATTAGGGGTCAAAAATTGTAAAGAGACAAACTTTGGGGTAGAAAATGTAAATTTGGAAACTTGAGGGGCTAAAAGTGTAAATTTTGCATTTTAGTAAAATTTTAGCAACCTCATGACCAGAAACTAATATTGGGCTTATTCATGTGTTAATAAACTCATAAGGACCCAAAAACTTGATGTACACACGCTAGAACCTTAACTTTCCTAAAAAGGAAACTTTTAATGTAAACTTCTAAGAAACAAAGCCACGAGTGTCTTTAACTATCAAACAAAACTCAACTACACTTGCAACGATCTAAGAATCTATAGATTATTACTGAATCATGGTTATAGGGTGCTAGGACTTGAAATTGTCTGCTTTTTTCGGAACCTGACTGATACTAAGGTGAGTTCTCGTGTTCCCTTTTTACTTTGGTTTTGGGGATGAAGCATGCTCGTTTAAACTGAAACTTTTATTTGTGATATTATGTGATGCTTATATTGTGGATTTTGATGATACCTGCTGATACTTGAATCACAATCATTCATTCTTTGGTGAACCGCTTGTTTTATATGGATAGATCTATCTGGGGAATCCCCCACACAGTGGCTCCCGCTACAGGGAGGTACCCCGACTGAGATCCTGAGGGATCGTTTGTGGCATGTGACAGGTTTTATAAGATACTATGATGGACCATCCGGCAGGTACGGTCCACTGCTTTAAGGCTCAGTTCTCCCTTTGGGGTTAACCGGTAAACATAACTTTAAAAGAGGCTAGCCGGGACTGATTGCAGGGTTGATTGTGACCCCACAACAGTTATAATTGATACAAAAACTTTAACATGTGGACTTTAAGACTCCCTTTTGTTTTCTGAAACTTTAACCGCTTGGACTCACCAACTTTTTAGTTGACACAACTCTTTTGAGCATGTTTCAGGTAATCTTTGATGGAAGTTTAGTATATCTTGGAAGATGCATGGACGACTTAGTACCCCGAACTCATAGCATTATAGACTCTACTTTAAACTTTCTAACAATTTGTAATGAATGATATTCTAAATTATGTACTTTGATTGAAACAATGGGATGTAACCGGGCTAAGCTGTTTAGTCCCGGATTTCATTTAAGTTAATGTAATGCCATGTGATTTCTCTACTTGTTTGCTCTTATGATGGTTGTTTTCGCTGCCACATCTGCTACTAGTCCCGGATTCATTTAAGTTAATGTCTGCGACGTCCCACCCTCCTTGGCCCGGGGTCTATATGTATATGTATATATACATATATGCATATACATATAATATATGTATATATGCATATATATATATATATATATAGATGTATATATATATTATATATATATATATATGTATATATATATGTATGTTATATATGCATATATATATATGTGTGTGTATATATATGCATATATAATATGTATATATATATATGATATATGTATATATATATATGTATATATATGTATATATATATATGTATATAAATATATATATATATATGTATATATATGTATATGTATATATACATATATGCATATTATATGTATATATGCATATATTATATATATATATATAGATGTATATATATATATGTATGTATATATATATATGTATATATATATGTATGTATATATATGCATATATATATATATATGTGTGTATATATATGCATATATATATATGTATATATATATGTATATGTATATATATGTATATATATATTATAAATATGTATATATATATATGTATATATATATATTTTATATGTATATATTTCCTACATGTATATACATATGTGTGTGTGTATATATATATTATAATGTATATATATGTGTATGCACGTATATATATATATATGTATATATATGTATATGTATATATATATATAACATACATGTATATATGTATATACATGTATATATATATGTATATATATGTGTATATATATACATATGTATATACATATATGTATATATACATGTGTATATATATATATATGTATATATATATGTATATATCTTTGTATATATATATATATATATATATACATGTGTGTGTATATATATATAGACATACATTCTTGTGTGTATACATACATATACATATATAGATATTATACATACATACATGTATGTATATTTGTGTGTATATATATATTTTATATTTATACACATATATATATGTACATACATACATACATACATACATACATACATACATACATATATATACACACACACACCCACTCACCCACCACACAACACAGACATATATACATATATACATATATATGTATATATACAATATATATGTATATATATTATATATATGTATATATATATATATTTGTATTATGTATGTATATATATATATGTATGCATGTATATATATATGTGTATGTATGTATATATTATATGTATTATGTATATATATATATATATATATATATATATATAGATATCGATCTACATATTATATGTGTATATATATATATATATATATATGTGGTGTGTGTGTGTATGTATGTATGTATATATATATACATACATGTATATATATATACATACATATATATATAGATACATACATACACACTACATACATATATATACATATATATACATATAATATATACATATACATATATATATACATACATATATATATACCTATATATATACGTATACAATATATATACACATATCTATACATATATATATAATACATATACATACATATATATATATAAATATATATGCGCACATGAAAGAATTGATCTGCCCACATATTAAATTGATGTGGCTAGTGTGATATGATCCAAGTCGGGTCATACCCATAACAAGCCAAACAAACACCGATAAATATTTATTTGTTGATAAGATCACACAATAAATATTAGCACCAATTTAGAAACCGGCTTTTCTAAATTCATTGCTTTTGTAAATGAACAAGATTATATATATATATATAATATATTGATAATTTGTTCATAACATATTATTTGTTTCATTGCTTAAATAAGTTAAACAATGACATTAATAATGTGTGTGTGTAAAAGCTAAAATTAAAATGGTTGATTTTATAAATATTAGATGCAAGAGTTTATATTTATAAACTTTATAAAATCTATATAGGAGGGAAATGAAAAAAATGGGAGCCTTAATCGGCCGCCCCATTGTCTTGAGAATGGGTTCTTTATTTGTTCCAAGACATGCATTACAAGAGATTCCTTCTCATTGCATTCAATACATTCTCTTACACACACAAAAAACCAAAGCAAGATCTCTCTCTTTTCTTCTTCCTCCTCACGGTTCTTGAGCAGAAAAGGGTGATTTTTTCAGCATTCAAAAATCATTTTTGATAGCTACAAGTTGGTGTCCAAGTATCCTAGCATTCAAAGGGTGTTTGAAGAGGCTTGGGGTATGCTATCTTGAGAGCTTCTACATTGAAGTTTAGCCACAAGAACACATCCATTTCAGCCCTTAAATCTCGTTTTTTTGAAGCTACAAAGGTTGTAGTTCTTTCATCTTATTATTGTATGCATTGTATATGAAGATCCATGGCTTGGGGTTATTATAAAATGGGTTTTATAATCAGATCTTAACATGTTTTAAATCTTACATTCCGCTGCGTTTTCATATAAACAAGTTGTATGAAGCTTTGATAAACATGTTAAAACCCCAACAATGGCATCAAGAGCCACTTATACATATGCATACATGTATTACACTTTGTATTTCATTTGGACAACACCAAAACCGTGGGTTTAAGGGGCTGTTTTGGTGCCCCTTTTGATGTTTTAAAGATGCTATATTATGCATATTAGGATCTTTAAAACTCTAGTTTATAAGATAATTGTTTGTATGGACTAAACCCATTAGTTCTTGGTTTATGTTGGCCAAAAACATGGGTTTAAGGGGCTGCCAAAAATCGACTTCTTATGTATGTTTGAATATGTTGTTGTTGATTATGCATAACAAAGCCTAGACCTTTGGATTGAATGATTGTTGTCATGTTATATTCATTTGGGCATGTAATAATTTATTTTTGTTTCAAGTCTAGTCTTGTAATTTATTTATTCATATGGTTTGTTGTAATAAATAGATTAGGAGTTTATCTTTACTAGAAAAATGTATTAGGATACATATCTTGTAAGGAAGCTCAAGATCAAGACTTGAAGAAAAGATGGACAAAGAGGATTCTTGAAGATATGGTTTCAAGTGGGAGTCTCTTTGGTCAACCATGTGTCATGATTCTAAACCCTTAGGATATGACCATTTGACACACTTGTTTTGGCTAAACAAGTGTGATCAACTTAGTATGCTTTGTTATGCATATATGACTTGTTTTGTTTATGTTTGGTTGAATGCATATGATGATGTTTGTTTTGAATATTTGGATGTGATTAACAAACCTCAACTAAACAAACAATAAACAAGTAATTGGTTCTCAAATCATTAAGCATAAGTAGAATGGTTCTATAAAAGGAATTAATGGTTTACAAAATAAAATGGGTTTTATTTAAAAGAACCAATAGGGTACCATATGGTTGAATGCATACAATCATATGGTACATAGACTTTTCTAAACAAGAATTGTCAAATTATAAATCCCTTTTGAAAAACAAGTTAAACACCATCCTTTTACACAACACTTAGGTTACTTGCTAACTCTTAGTGGGATAAAGGTCACCTAACCACTTTGAGGGAACTTGTAACTTGAGGTGAGAATACCATGTTTGTGGGATAAAGGTCACCTAACCACTTATATAGTAAACTCACACGTGTGTGTAAGTAGGACGACTTGATTTGTAAAATATATTGAATGGATCACCTAAAATATATTTTATAAAAGGTGTTGATGGGATAAACATGCCGTTATAAACATGAGATGTTCAAACGATCCCATACCACTAGAAGTTACAATAGGTTGTAATTGTCATTTATGACTACCTTGTTTATTTAAATAATGGGATAAAGGTCACCTAACCAATATTTAAATATAACGTTGGATTCTAAAATTTTATTTATTAATGATCTATGAGACATAAAGGGTATTGATAAATAAAATATAATTATATCAACGATTACTAATGGAACTTTGTAAAATCTTGTAGATGGCCGACAACAACAACACTAATAATGATGTACCAAACCAAAACAACCAATCCCTAAGGGCGATCCTTCAAAGGGATCGTCTAACACCTAACAATTTCATGGATTGGTACCGCAACTTGAGAATTGTTCTCAAACAAGAAAAGCGGGCCTACATCCTTGATGACCCCATCCCCGATGAACCTGACGAGGAAGATGTGGAAGCGTATAATGATTGGGTTAGATATGTGGAAGACTCCGTCCAAGTCTCTTGCCTTATGTTAGCAAGTATGACACCCGAACTCCAAAAGGAGTATGAGCTCCATGCAGCTTATGACATGATCACTCAGTTGCGGGAAACGTTCCAGCAACAAGCTAGAGTGGAGCGCTACGAAACGGTTCAAGCGCTTAATGCATGTCGGATGGAGGAATCCCAATCAGTTTCATCTTATGTTCTTAAGATGAAAAGCCACATCGACCGCCTTGAAAGGCTGAACTGTCCCGTCTCAAAAGAGTTGGCCACGGATTTGATCCTTAATGGCCTAACTAAAAGGTTTGAGGCATTCGTCATGAACTACAACATGAACGGATGGGACAAGAGCATAAATGAACTTCATTCTATGCTCAAATCAGCTGAGGCGGGAATGGGTAAGAGGGTTTTACCCGTTCTCACCATAAGTGAAGGTGGGAAAAAGAGAAAGTCTCTACCCCCTCCTAAGGCAACTGTTGCCAAAGGAAAGGGTCATGTTGGGGAAAGGGAAAGATGGCTGTTAGGGCGCAACCTCCGAAGCCTAAGGAGAAGAAGCAAAAGGTTGCCGCGAACGACCCATGCTTCAAATGTGGTGAGATAGGGCATTGGATGAGAAATTGTCCAGTCTATCTCAAAGAGTTGAGAGAAAAGAGGGATGCGGGGCAAACCTCAGGTATAATTTACATGATACATGTTGAGCTGGATGTTATTTCTTCTAACACATGGGTATTAGATACCGGATGTGGAACTCACATTTGTAATTTGTTGCAGGGGTTCAGAAGAAATGAGCATTATGATAAAGGGAAATAAGTCTCTTCATGGGCAATGGTGCAAAGGTTCATGTGGAAGCCCAAGGAGACTACATTTTGAAGCTTCCAAGTGGTTTGGAAGTTATTTTAAGTAATGTATTATATGCTCCTAGCTTGACTAGGAACATAATTTCTGTTTCCCGTTTAAGACAATATGATTATGATTTCAAGTTTGTTGACAATGATATTCATGTTTCTTTAAATCATGTATTTTATTTTAAAGCTATACCTTGTAATGGCATTTATGAATTGGTTCATGAAAACACAACATATGATAGCTCAATATACCAAGCAACCACCAAAAGACTCAAATTGGATTTGAGTGATACCTACCTTTGGCATTGTCGTCTTGGCCATATAAACAAGAAACGCATACAAACACTTCAAAAGAATGGTCTTTTAAAAACAAATGAATGTGATTCATTTGATGTATGTGAATCTTGTTTACAAGGAAAAATGACTAAGACACCCTTTAGTGGAACTAACGAAAGGGCAAAAGATTTATTAGGCATCATACATTCGGATGTATGTGGTCCTTTTAAGCCAATGACTAGGAATGGTGAAAGATACTTCATTACCTTACCGACGATTATAGTCGCTATGGGTATGTGTACTTAATAAGACACAAGATGAAGCTTTTGAAATGTTCAAAATCTTCAAGAATGAAGTAGAAAATCAACTCAACAAATCAATTAAAGTTCTCCGTACCGATAGAGGCGGTGAATACCTAAGTGATGTTTTTCAAGATCATCTTAGGAGTTGTGGGATTGTCTCACAACTCACTCCACCTGGAACACCACAACATAATGGTGTGTCTGAGAGGAGGAATCGAACTCTATTAGATATGGTTCGATCTATGATGGCTAGAAGCACATTGCCTCTATCATTTTGGGGTTTGCTTTGCTCTCCGCGGCCCGTATTTTGAATATGGCCCCAACCAAAAAGGTGGAAAAGACACCTTTTGAGATATGGCATGGAAGAGTTCCATCCTTATCATACTTAAGGGTTTGGGGTTGTGAGGCTTATGTTAAGACTCCCACCCCAAACAAATTAGATGTCCGATCCACCAAGTGTATCTTTGTTGGATATCCTAAGATTCTATGGGATATTATTTCTATGATCCACTGGAACAAAAGGTATTTGTTGCCAGAAAGGGCGAGTTCTTAGAAACAAAGTTCCTTATGGAAGGAACTAGCAGTAGAACAGTGGATCTTGAGGAGGATCAAGATTCACAACCCGATGCACGTTTGGTTGAAACTAGCACTCAACATGAGGATGTTGAAAGTGATCAAGCAGTTGATCAATACACACAAAACGTTCGCAGAAGTGGTAGAACCTGAAAGATACGGTTTTTTCATGGATGGATGCTACGTGGTAGATTCAGATGAACCAACCACATATCATGATGCAGTGTCTAATTTGGATTGTGACAAATGGCTTGAAGCCATGAACGTTGAGATGCAATCCATGTATGACAATCAAGTTTGGGAACTTGTTGTACCACCTCTTAATTCCAAAGTAGTTGGAAGTAAGTGGGTTTTCAAGAAGAAAACCGATATGCATGGAAACTTGGATACTTACAAAGCTAGACTTGTAGCAAAGGGTTTCACTCAAACTCAAGGGGTTGATTATGATGAAACCTTCTCACCTGTTGCAATGCTAAAGTCTATAAGGATACTGTTTGCCATAGCTGCTCATTATGACTATGAGATTTGGCAAATGGATGTCAAAACCGCTTTCCTAAATGGATATCTTGAGGAAGATGTCTATATGGTTCAGCCTGAAGGTTTTGTCGATCCAAAACATCCTGATAAAGTATGCAAGTTAAAGAAATCAATCTATGGATTGAAGCAAGCATCGAGAAGCTGGAATCACCGTTTTGATGAGGAGATAAAGAATTTGGCTTCATCAAAAACGCTGATGAGGCTTGTGTGTACAAAAGGCTAGTGGGAGCATAATAACCTTCCTAGTATTGTATGTTGATGACATACTACTATTTGGAAACGACATCCCAACCTTGGAAGGTGTAAAAACCTGGCTTGGAAGTTGTTTTTCCATCAAGGATCTTGGTGAAGCTGCCTATATTCTGGGAATAAAGATCTATAGGGATAGATCAAGGCGGTGATTGGTTTGAATCAAAGTGCATACATTGACAAAATCTTGAAAAGGTTCAAGATGGAAAACTCTAAGAAAGGTAGTGTACCTATTCAAAGAGGGACAATATTGAGTACGACTCAATGTCCAAGCTCAAAGGAGGAGCAAAATAGAATGAAGGCAATCCCATATGCATCTGCTATAGGATCCATCATGTATGCAATATATGCACTAGACCAGACGTGTCATGCGCTTTAAGCATGACAAGTAGATACCAGCAAAATCCTGGTGATAGTCATTGGATGGCTGTCAAGAACATTCTGAAGTACCTAAGGAGGACCAAGGATATGTTCTTGATCTACGGGTCTGGTGAAGAGGATCTCGTTGTAAAGGTTACACGGACGCGAGTTTCCAAACCGATCGAGATGATTCACGATCTCAATCGGGGTACATCTTTATTCTGAATGGCGGAGCTGTTTCTTGGAAAAGCTCAAAGCAAGAAGTCGTAGCATTGTCCACTACAGAGTCTGAATACGTCGCCGCTTCAATGGCAGCACAGGAAGCTGCATGGCTGAAGAAATTCATAGCCGATCTAGGGGTAGTCCCCTCCATTCAGGATCCCCTAGAGATCTTTTGTGACAACGAGGGTGCGATTGCTCAAATCAAGGAACCTCGTGCTCATCAAAAGACTCGGCACATTGAACGGAGATTCAACTACATAAGGGATGAAGTTGAAAAAGGAAAGATATGTATTCGCAAAGTCCACACTGATAAAACATTGCGGATCCACTCACAAAGCTCCTTGAAAGGGCAAAACATGAAGGCCATGCTTGTGCCATGGGACTTAGATATTCAAGTGACTGGGTTTGATGTTGTATTTTGTATTTAGATATTAGAACTTATGTTATTTGACTTAATTATATGATATTATTATCATTTTTCTTCTATTTTAGCATGTTTAAATCCGTGAATAAATAAGTTATTCTAAACGTCCGTAGTCG
>CM044009.1:53968346-53985846 GCA_024085815.1 Flaveria linearis
CCACAACACCCCAACAAACGCGGTTTTTACCTAATTAAAGCTACCGACACATTATAGTGGGAGTTTCGAACTCGTGGGCACTTAAAAATTGGATAATGGTGTCGGTTTGGTGTAGTTTCCACTCGACCGAATTATTTCGGCCGACCACCACTACCAAACGCACTAATCATCACAATAATTCAATTATAATAGTTCAATCGATCGACTATAAGAATACTAAGCTACTATCACTTCGAATTGTATCTGAAACACTCAAAATCCCACTGTTCGATCATCAACATCGTACGCGACCTGCAACCCATTCAAACTCCTACCTAGATACGTTATAAACACAAATTGACAGAGTGCTATTCATCATTAACACCAATAGAAGCTTTCTGTATAATTAATTCGATTGACATCGTCGTTTGAGTACGCAATCAGTGCCACCATAGTCGCGACTGTTCTTCGTGGCGTTCATCATCCATTCGACATCTTTCTGGTAAATTAAATACATGTACATGCTCGTTTCTATATGGGGATCAAAAGCCCTATGATTATAATTGTTAACAGATTCGAATCGATGTTCAATTTGATCGATTACGAATTAGGGTTCTTGATTGAATTGGAGGTTATTGGGTTTGTGTTTAAAAGAATTAAAAACCAGAAACCATTGCGGCCTTGTGCCTTTGGTTCACTGGTTTAGGCTTGGGTGTGTGTGTTTGTGGTCGCGGGTTCGAACCCGGCCACCTTCACATTTTTTTTAAAAAGCCTTTTTGACCATTTAAAAATACAGAAAAATAACTAAAAATTATAAAAACAGTTTTTATAAACTTTGTTAATTTTATAAGTTATTTAATTATATTCTGGAAAATTATTTCATCAAAAAACCTTATTATTTATTTATTTATTTACTTAGTTATTTATTTATAAAAATTGTTAAAAAGGTTATAAATTGTTATTTTTATAAAAGTGGATTTTAAGTAATGATTTAAATCATCAAAATTATTAATGGACAATATATTATTAATTATGGATTAATTATGATTAGATAAATACAAATTAGATTTTATAAATTTAAATATTTATAAAATTTTATAAAAATTAAACTTACATAGTTAAATAATGTTTATACATAATATAAATATGGAAAACATAATTAATAATTA
Source organism: Flaveria linearis (assembly GCA_024085815.1). Taxonomy (NCBI): domain Eukaryota; kingdom Viridiplantae; phylum Streptophyta; class Magnoliopsida; order Asterales; family Asteraceae; genus Flaveria; species Flaveria linearis. Next base: position 53,969,495 of record CM044009.1, read on the forward strand.
GATAATTTATATTGAATATAAATCTATTATGTTATAATTATTAATTATTTAATAATTTGATAAATTATATTATGTTTATCATGTTATTATTTATTATTTATATGTCCAATTAGAATAATATTATCATAAGAATATAATGTTTAGATGATTTGTTTTTATTTATAAATCTTGCTATTAGATTTTTATAAATTATAAAATATTAAAGTATTCTAGTTGTGTTTTAAACAAGATAAACATAAATTAGATTTTATATATTAAATTATAAAATCTTACAAAATTAAATATAAACTTACATGTTTAAATAATATCTATAATTTACTTAGAATATAATGATATGTTAAAATTATTATTAAATTAATTAAATTTTATAAAATATATATATATCTTTAGTTATTAATGAATTAACAAAGATAATAAAATGATTTACTTATATGTTTATAACAAATCCTCGAGAACCAAACCTTAGATCGGTTGAACGCCAGGTTCAAGATCTAACTTATTAGGTTATGAATTTGTAACTGTTTGCTTACGTGAATTATAATTCCTTAGCAGGAATTTACTAGGTTGTCAACACCATACAAGGACTGAGGTGAGTTCATACTTAACAGTTCCCCTTTTTAATCATTTAAATATTTTGGGGCTGGAATACATGTTGTAATTAAATTTACAAATTATTTTTGTGTATTATGTTAAATAATAATTGGATCACATTTATGATTACATATGGTTATTATGAAATCCTTCTGTGTAAACTGGGCTATAAACAAGGCAGGGATCTTTTGGATAGTACTATCGGGGAGTGACTAACCCCCACAAAGGTTTGGACATGTGGTCCTTATCAGATGCACAAAGATCTCGCTGTCATTCGGGATGACGATTCTGTGGGAAGGCAAATTGATGCGCTATTTAAGTTTTGCCATTATAGTTCCACTTACCACCCATATGAGGATAAATGTAAAGAGAGGATTCGCGCCCTCTGATTTAAATTATTAAAATTGGCATAATACACACATAAAAAGGAAAAGGAAAAAAATTAAACTATGATACATGGACAAAACCTATGTGAAGGATTTGTTGGGCTTGTACATAGAAATAATAAACTAAGTGACATGGACAAATTCAATGTGAAGGATTTGTTGGGCTTGTACTTAGTAGGTATGTGGGATTGCGGGTTCACCTTACTAAAAAGGGTTCCGACAGGCTATTCATATACCGGTGAGTAAAATTAAACTCACACTTTTTCAGTAAACCCTTCTTTGATTGATAATGGATGATTTATCAAATATGTTTTATTACCTATGAACTCACCAACCCTGTGTTGACACTTGATTTACATGTATTCTCAGGTATCGATTAGGAGCTTTTGGACGAGCACGTAGGATCATATAAGAGCTCCAGATACATATTGGTTATTAACAAGACATGATTAGAAGTATTGTTAAGAAACATATATATATTTATTTCCGCTGCGTATAATATCTAATGCTATGAATAATAATGGATTGATTATCTAAAACTTGTCATATAGATAACTGCATCTCATGTGTAACTACTGTGTTCGATCCTGTTTGCTCACCCCTCCGTGATAGATTCCAGACCCGGAATTTGAGGGTGTGACAGATTGGTATCAGAGCCATTGGTTATAGTGAGTTAGGAATTGCATCTAGCCTATAGCCACACACAATAGTTGCACAAAGTAAATTGCCTTAGTTAGAGATTGACTAAGATTAAGAAGTTATATGCCTTATATGATTCCTCTTATACCTTGATTCCTATCAATACACACACGAATCTTAAAACATATTCTAAGGCATTGCGTGCCTAATTCAAGTGATTTCAAACTCCAAAACTCGATTGTAATTCGTGGTTTTCAAATTCGTCAAAGTCTATGTCTTACAACTTGAAACATGTAATGCTGGAAGAGCGTGATGCCTGTATCTCGAGGTGTTCTGTCTAGGCAAGGTATTCGCATATATCCAAATCAACCGATGGACCTGTTTACCTTACCTGGGAACCCTTGGGATGAGTATCTGCTTATAGGTACGCATGTCTTCAACAAAGTTGTGATTGACCCAATACTTTGATTAGTCAACGTACTCGCTTTGATTCACAAATCAAACGAATACACTCGGAACATCTCATTGTCGTGTTGAATAATTCTTGTCCTTGATTTCGTTTTCCCGATATAATACATACATATTTGGTACTTCTATCATTAATGACCACTATACTTGACAAGATATGTTAACCCAATAGGAGGAACCGGGGTGATCATGCAAAACAACTTACTATTACGGGTGCACACGTAATTGTAATTTGTCGTGCATGCTAAGTCCGGTGAATCTGGTCGGGTGGTAACATTGTAGTCTGTATAAGTCATTATTCCTACACGTTGAGCAAGAAAGCCTCGGTTCTCATAGAACATATTTCCATGAAAATTCTTAATGATCTCTCAGAATGGCTTCTCGTCAAATCCGTTCACGGTCTAGAAACTCTAGTCGCAAGATTGTTGCTATTGTAGCACGTGAAGTTACTATGGTCAATATACAAGCCTTTAAGACATATGAATCAAATTACCTTGACGTGTTCCATTTGGTAATCTAGGTTACGCTTGTCCTAACCTAAAGCGAGATTTGTTTCCCTTAGTACTCGTGCCTTGCCGAATTTAATCGAAAAACCAGTTTTCTTAAATTCACATCTGTCCTACAGTAATCGTCCATACTTTGAATATTCGATATATATCAAAGTGTGAATTCTCACCAAACAATTTTATGATAGATGGACGCACCAGCAGGCAGAGGCAGAGGTAGAGGACGCGCTAGAAGGACTGTCCCAATAGGGATGACTCCTGAAGAAATACAAGCCTTGGTCAATCAAGGTGTTGCTGCAGTCCTAGCCACTCAGGCTGCTCAGAATGGTCATCATTACTCGTATAAAAAGTTCCTAGACTGCAAGCCCGATATCTTCACTGGGGCAGAAGGGGCCATTGGGCTCATAAGGTGGTTTGAAAAATGTGAATCCATCTTCGCCATATCTGAATGTCCCGATGAGAGTAGGACCAAATATGCCTCCGGAGCCTTGAGTGGAGCTGCACTCTCGTTCTGGAAAACTGAAGTTTCAAGACTTACTCTCCCCCTAGCCAATGCTATGGCTTGGGAGGAATTCAAACAACTGATGATAGAGGAATTCTGCCCGAGGGAAGAAGTGCAAAGGTTTGAAACCGAGTGCTGGAACCACAAAATGGTGGGATCTGAAATTGAAAAGTATACCACCGAAAATCATGAGTACGCAACCTTGTGTCCACATATGATGGAGCCTGCTCATAGAAGAATTGAAGGCTATATTCGTGGACTATCTCCCGTCATTCAGTCTTTGGTCACTTCCTCTAACCCAACTTCAATCCAACAGGCCATTAGGATAGCTCATAAGCTAACTAACGAGGTTGTGACTCAAGGGAAGTTGCCACCGAGGGTCAACAGTAAGGGTGCTACTGCTGAAAGCTCAGGAAAGAGAAAATTTGAAGATTCTAAAGAAGGTGAGAATCAAGGTGCAAACAAGAAGCAAAACCAGGAGAAGCAACATGACAATCAGGGCATTCCGCCTAGATGTCAGAAGTGTAGCAAACGTCACCATGGCAAGTGTACTGCAATCATCTGTTACAAATGCAACAGGAGGGGGCACACTGCTCCTGAATGTAGAACACAGACTCAAGATCAAGGACATCAGCAGAATAATGGTGAGAGAGGAGTTACGTGCTACAGATGCGGAGAAAAGGGCCATGTTGCCAGGAATTGCACTGGGGAAAAGAAGGATACAGCCAAGGGTAGAGTCTTCATGATTGGCAAAGGCATTTGAAAGTGGAACGTGTTTAAGAATATTACCAGTACATCTAAATTTTCGGGACGAAAATTCCTCTAACAGGGGGATAATGTGACAACCCGAAAATTTTTCGTGATTTAATATAAAGTTTATGTGATTTACAAATTAGTTTTTGTATTTTTATTAATATTTAATAATAGTATTAATAATAATAATAATAATAATAATAATGATATTATTAAAAATAATAATGTTAATAATGATAATAATAATAATAATGAAAATATAACAATTTACAAAAATTTATTATAAGTGATTTAATAAGTCCAGGGACTGGTTTGTAATTTTTGAAACTTGTTTAAAACTTTTATACATGAAATAATAAACATATCAAACCACAGGGACCATTCTTGTAAATTTGTTTTAAATCCCAACCCACCGCCCGTCGACCCTTCTCGCCGCCGGCCACCTCTCCGGCCAACTCCGGCGAGTCCACAACACCCCAACAAATGCGGTTTTTACCTAATTAAAGCTACCGACACATTATAGTGGGAGTTTCGAACTCGTGGGCACTTAAAAATTGGATAATGGTGTCGGTTTGGTGTAGTTTCCACTCGACCGAATTATTTCGGCCGACCACCACTACCAAACGCACTAATCATCACAATAATTCAATTATAATAGTTCAATCGATCGACTATAAGAATACTAAGCTACTATCACTTCGAATTGTATCTGAAACACTCAAAATCCCACTGTTCGATCATCAACATCGTACGCGACCTGCAACCCATTCAAACTCCTACCTAGATACGTTATAAACACAAATTGACAGAGTGCTATTCATCATTAACACCAATAGAAGCTTTCTGTATAATTAATTCGATTGACATCGTCGTTTGAGTACGCAATCAGTGCCACCATAGTCGCGACTGTTCTTCGTGGCGTTCATCATCCATTCGACATCTTTCTGGTAAATTAAATACAAGTACATGCTCGTTTCTATATGGGGATCAAAAGCCCTATGATTATAATTGTTAACAGATTCGAATCGATGTTCAATTTGATCGATTACGAATTAGGGTTCTTGATTGAATTGGAGGTTATTGGGTTTGTGTTTAAAAGAATTAAAACCAGAAACCATTGCGGCCTTGTGCCTTTGGTTCACTGGTTTAGGCTTGGGTGTGTGTGTTTGTGGTCGCGGGTTCGAACCCGGCCACCTTCACATTTTTTTTAAAAAGCCTTTTTGACCATTTAAAAATACAGAAAAATAACTAAAAATTATAAAAACAGTTTTTATAAACTTTGTTAATTTTATAAGTTATTTAATTATATTCTGGAAAATTATTTCATCAAAAAACCTTATTATTTATTTATTTATTTACTTAGTTATTTATTTGTAAAAATTGTTAAAAAGGTTATAAATTGTTATTTTTATAAAAGTGGATTTTAAGTAATGATTTAAATCATCAAAATTATTAATGGACAATATATTATTAATTATGGATTAATTATGATTAGATAAATACAAATTAGATTTTATAAATTTAAATATTTATAAAATTTTATAAAAATTAAACTTACATAGTTAAATAATGTTTATACATAATATAAATCTGGAAAACATAATTAATAATTAGATAATTTATATTGAATATAAATCTATTATGTTATAATTATTAATTATTTAATAATTCGATAAATTATATTATGTTTATCATGTTATTATTTATTATTTATATGTCCAATTAGAATAATATTATCATAAGAATATAATGTTTAGATGATTTGTTTTTATTTATAAATCTTGCTATTAGATTTTTATAAATTATAAAATATTAAAGTATTCTAGTTGTGTTTTAAACAAGATAAACATAAATTAGATTTTATATATTAAATTATAAAATCTTACAAAATTAAATATAAACTTACATGTTTAAATAATATCTATAATTTACTTAGAATATAATGATATGTTAAAATTATTATTAAATTAATTAAATTTTATAAAATATATATATATCTTTAGTTATTAATGAATTAACAAAGATAATAAAATGATTTACTTATATGTTTATAACAAATCCTCGAGAACCAAACCTTAGATCGGTTGAACGCCAGGTTCAAGATCTAACTTATTAGGTTATGAATTTGTAACTGTTTGCTTACGTGAATTATAATTCCTTAGCAGGAATTTACTAGGTTGTCAACACCACACAAGGACTGAGGTGAGTTCATACTTAACTGTTCCCCTTTTTAATCATTTAAATATTTTGGGGCTGGAATACATGTTGTAATTAAATTTACAAATTATTTTTGTGTATTATGTTAAATAATAATTGGATCACATTTATGATTACATATGGTTATTATGAAATCCTTCTGTGTAAACTGGGCTATAAACAAGGCAGGGATCTTTTGGATAGTACTATCGGGGAGTGACTAACCCCCACAAAGGTTTGGACATGTGGTCCTTATCAGATGCACAAAGATCTCGCTGTCATTCGGGATGACGATTCTGTGGGAAGGCAGATTGATGCGCTATTTAAGTTTTGCCATTATAGTTCCACTTACCACCCATATGAGGATAAATGTAAAGAGAGGATTCGCGCCCTCTGATTTAAATTATTAAAATTGGCATAATACACACATAAAAAGGAAAAGGAAAAAAATTAAACTATGATACATGGACAAAACCTATGTGAAGGATTTGTTGGGCTTGTACATAGAAATAATAAACTAAGTGACATGGACAAATTCAATGTGAAGGATTTGTTGGGCTTGTACTTAGTAGGTATGTGGGATAACGGGTTCACCTTACTAAAAAGGGTTCCGACAGGCTATTCATATACCGGTGAGTAAAATTAAACTCACACTTTTTCAGTAAACCCTTCTTTGATTGATAATGGATGATTTATCAAATATGTTTTATTTACCTATGAACTCACCAACCCTGTGTTGACACTTGATTTACATGTATTCTCAGGTATCGATTAGGAGCTTTTGGACGAGCACGTAGGATCATATAAGAGCTCCAGATACATTTTGGTTATTAACAAGACATGATTAGAAGTATTGTTAAGAAACAATATATATATTTATTTCCGCTGCGTATAATATCTAATGCTATGAATAATAATGGATTGATTATCTAAAACTTGTCATATAGATAACTGCATCTCATGTGTAACTACTGTGTTCGATCCTGTTTGCTCACCCCTCCGTGATAGATTCCAGACCCGGAATTTGAGGGTGTGACATCCGATTCCTAAAATGTTGCGAGGTCGATACCAGTCCCAGATTCTTGTCTGAATTTCTGGCCCAAACCTTGTTGGAAGCCCACTCTCATTGGTGGAAGTACGTCGTCTTTTGTTGGACTGATGTTACAGTCTTCCCCTTCTTTTGCAAAGAAATACAGGGTAATGCTGTGAATAATATAACAGAAAAACAAAACAAAAGGTGTCGTTAAGGATTTGCTGTATTTTGATTTAGCAGCTGCAACTGTAAATTGTTATCCTGTAAGTTATGCAACCTTCATACATGCTTCATGAGATGGAAAACATATACTAGGTGTTCATATCAAAATGGTTATTTGAGTGTGTCACACCATCAAAATGGTTATTTGAGTGTGTCACACCCTCAAAATCCACGTGCGGAGTTTTACCGCGAGGCGTGTGAACAAACCAGGATCACAGTCAATAGTTACTCGGAACGACACTATGTGCCACGTTTAAAATAAAACAAACCAGAGTTCAAACTTTAAAAGTCATGCGGAAGCGTAAAGTAAATAAAACAACCCAAAACATGTGAAAGTACCGTACGGCAAAACAAGTGCCAACCAAGTATTTTAAACCATAAATAAAGACGAGTAATTATGTTTGAAGTTTAAATCTCTAAGATGCATGCTGACTCGTGTAGTGCTCCTATCATTAGTCCAGATTAACGACCTAAGAATAGCATACTTAAAGTCAACACATGGTTGGTGAGTTCAAGAGTTTGCGTATAAACATAACAGTTTATCAATAGTGTATAAATAAGCATGTGCATTGTAATAGATAGCTAGTCCATTAACAAATTGATATTAATACATAGTGATTTCACAATTGAATCTGACTGTGTTATGTTTGCCTCCTGTCACGACTTCACCATATCGCGACAAATATTCATAGGACAAATTGCACCCGGTTGACCATGAGTCACACAGGTGGGGCTCGTCAGACCCAGTAGTACTACCCAAGTTTCCCCGCTATCCAATATTAACAATTCAAAAGTATGAGGACTTTATCATGGTAAACAACACTATATTAATATCATACACATCTTAAATATAAAAAAAACGTTGTAAAGTTACCAGTATGCTATCTCCCCCAAAAGAGATTAAGTAAAATAGTGGGGCATGAACTCACCTGATACGCGTGATAGATATCTAAGGCTTAACTTGACAAGAACGAGTGGAAAGAAAACCTTCAAAGGTTACCTAGAACACACAACTACATAAGTACATGTAAACACAAAAATCCCAAGGGAAACCCTAAGTGTTCTACAACAAAGAACTCAAGGTTCTATAAAGACAACATACATGTGACCTAGTTGACCCGTTTGACCCGTTGGTGATATTATGCGTTGTAAACCATTTAAACATACATAAGCATATAACATACATGGTTAACATTCCAATGAATCACATTTGATGCTATATTCCCAATGCATTGCTTAAATCATCATACTATGCACATATCATACAAGTTATGTAAATTCTTAGCATCTAGCATACTCAGTGCGTTCATAACACAACTATTGTATCATATAGCAAGTTAGATCATGCATAACCTACTTAAATGACCTATAGCCATGATTTAGCTTATATGGGTCAAAACAGATAATTTACCAAAAAGTCATCCATGCTATCCTCAACACATACAAGATGCCCAATACATGCAACATACATCAATACGCTCAATTCCAGTCCCAAACATGATGTCCTAGTTACTAATCAACATACCAAACCATACATGACCATCAAAGTGCATGAATCACCCAATAACCAAATAAACATTCCACACAACCCAATTAACAGATTCTACTACTTTAGACATCCATAACAATCATTCTAGCATGATCCTAATGCCATGAACATGTCCAATTACCAATATCCAATTTTCATCAAAAATAAAGTTTCCCTTTTGGGAAAGTACATCCCAAAATCCATTATACACCCAATGTATACATGCATTCATCAATAATATACCATATCAAGTTCATATCATACCTACACATGATCTACAACACCTAACTAACATGATTCATGAGTTTCATACTCAAAAGTTACTATCTTTAGTAATGTATGGATTCTAGCATGTAATCTTGAATTACCAATGTTCATAGCAACAATCCAACATCAAATTATCATCATAAACACATCTAAACATCAACACATTAACAATTCAACATTACATGCAAAATAAAGTTACTATTATTAGTAACCTATGAACAAATCCCTCAACCCATCAATTTCTTGTAATATTCATGTGTTCTAGCATCCCTATCATCTAATTAACATCATATAATCATCTAACAATCATCAATTTCATCCATAATCACACTAATTTCGAATTAGGGTTTGCCAATAATCAAAGTTCATGATCAATCCACTAAAAACATACAATTCATGCATAATCAACGTTAAACAACATTCATACAATCAAACTAACTCATTATCATCAACAAAACATCAATTTTCAGCCCCATGATTCCCTAATTCGCAGCCTAGGCTTCGGCCATATCAAGAACACATGAAAAACTCACAAAAATCTAACCTTTACACTTGTAATGGCTTGTATTTGATGATCCTAATGCGTTTCCTAGCTTGAAATCGATCAAAAGCAGGTTGTAATGCTTGGTTCTTGGCTGGAATCGCAGAAAGAGAGGGAGAGAGCTGCAGGTCGCGTATGTGGGGAGAAGTGGGGGCTAGGGCATTTTTTTGTTTAGTTTAATTAGCCATATTTACACCTTTAACCCTTTTAACTTGTATTTTATAAAAATTCAGCTTTTAACTATTTTTTTTAAAAGTTTTTTTAACCATCTAACAAATATATAAACTAGTAATAACAATTATATATTTTATCTTTATAAAACACGCAACCTATGAATTAACACACGCGTTTCCGCGTTACGCGATAAAATTCCCAAATAGTCTTTAAATCGCGTAAACACATAAGCATAAAATAATAATCATCTTATCAACTAGATTATTATTAAATTAACGTTATTAATTATTTTTAAGTCACCAACGTCAAACGACAACTAGTGTGTGCTTACGACACGTGTATGCAAAACTTAACGGAACTAATAGAGTTTGGTAATGGAAAATTACCGGATGTCACATTATCCCCATGTTGAAAGAATTTTCGTCCCGAAAATTGCGTTACATGGTGAGAGTGTTCCATCACATGGTGAGAGTGTTCCATCACTGGTCTACTGCATTGGCACACAGAAATCGAAATCGAGTGAGTTTTGGATGAGTTGTCACATCATCCCCATGTTGAAAGAAATTTCGTCCCGAAATTTAAATCAATACCTTCGTCTGCAGGCATCGTCTCGAACAGTTGAGGGTACTTAAGCTTCAATTGATCCTCACGTTCCCACGTGAATTCCAGTCCACGTCGCGAGTTCCAGCGAACTTTGACTATGGGTATCTTGCTTTGCTTAAGTGTTTTCACCTCACGATCCATCACCTCGACTGGTTCTTCGGTAAAGCGTAATTGTTCATCCATTTGAACATCTTCTAGTGGTACAATTAGTGTTTCATCAGACAAACTCTTCTTCAGATTTGAAACGTGAAACACATCATGGACTCCACTCAGTGAATCAGGTAAGGCTAGCCGATAGGCCACTGGTCCTATCCTTTCCAATATCTCAAATGGTCCAACATACCTCGGATTTAGCTTTCCTCGCTTGCCAAACCGAACTACGCCTTTCTACGGTGAGACTTTCAATAAGACTTTGTCACCAATTTGAAACTCTAGTGGTTTCCGTCTCTTGTCAGCATAACTTTTCTGTCTATCTCTCGCTGCAGCCATACGATTCCGTATCTGCACGATCTTCTCAGTTGTTTCGTGTATTAGTCCAGGACCCGTTAGTTGACTATCACCAATTTCAGCCCAGCAAACCGGTGATCTACACTTTCTCCCATACAAAGCCTCGAAAGGTGATGCCTGTATGCTAGTGTGATAACTGTTATTATAGGAAAATTCCACCAAAGGAAGGTGAACTTCCCAGTTGTTCCCGAAGTCAATCACACAAGCACGTAGCATATCCTCCAAAGTCTGTATGGTACGCTCACTCTAGCCGTCAGTCTGTGGATGATAAGCAGTACTCATATCCAATCGTGTACCCAGAGATTTCTGTAGTGACTGCCAGAAGTGTGACGTGAAAACGAGCATCGCGATCAGAGATAATTGAGATTGGTACGCCGTGTCTCGAAACGATCTCCTTAAGATACAATCGGGTTAGCTTCTCCATCTTATCCGTTTCCTTAATTGCAAGGAAGTGAGCGGACTTGGTCAACCGATCCACAATGACCCAGATTGTGTCATAACCAGTATTAGTCCGGGGTAATTTAGTGATAAAATCCATAGAGATTTGTTCCCATTTCCATATTGGTATCTCGGGTTGTTGTAACAGTCCAGATGGTTTTTAGTATTCCATTTTGACTTTTGAGCAGGTCAAACACTTGCTCACATACGTAGCTACATCTGCCTTCATGTTAGGCCACCAATAGTGCGCCTTTAGGTCATGATACATCTTGTCAGATCCAGGATGTATAGAGTATTTAGACTTGTGTGCCTTGCTCATAACCAAATCCCTCAGATTTCCATAAACAGGCACCCAAAGTCTATCCATGAAGTACCGAATTCCATCATCTTTCTTTACCAATTGTTTATCCATTCCCCGTAATGACTCAGAAACAATTTTTTCCTCTTTCAAGGCTTCTATTTGTGCTTCCTTAACTTGTTCAGGCAAATGGGTACTGATCGTGAGTTGCAAGGCTCGCACCCGCCTGAGTTTAGCTGTTTCTTTTCGGCTTAAGGCATCGGCAACTACGTTCGCCTTTCCAGGATGGTACTTGATAGCGCAATCATAATCGTTCAGAAGTTCCACCCAACACTACTGCCTCATATTCAACTCTTCTTGCTCAAAGATGTGCTGAAGACTCTTGTGATCGGTGTAGATAGTGCATTTGGTACCGTACAAGTAATGTCTCCAAATCTTTAAGGCAAAAACTACTGCACCCAACTCCAGATCATGGGTAGTATAATTCTTCTCGTGAACCTTTAGTTGTCTAGAGGCGTAGGCTATCACCTTATCGCGCTGCATCAGAACACAACCCAATCCTTGAATGGATGCGTCACAATACACCACGAAATCATCTGTCCCCTCTGGCAGTGCCAATATCGGTGCACTTTAGAGTTTCTGTTTCAATAGCTGAAAAGCCGCCTCTTGACTTTCTTCCCATTTGCATGTCGTTCCTTTGTGGGTCAAAGCGGTGAGAGGTTGTGCAATCTTAGAAAATCCCTCTATGAATCGTCGGTAATACCCCGCTAATCCCAGAAATTGCCGAATCTCACTCGGTGTTTTAGGTATAGCCCAATTCTTTATTGCCACAATCTTGGCGGGATCAACATGTATACCCTTCTCATTAACAATATGACCTAGGAATTGTACTTCGCCTATCCAAAAGTCACACTTAGAGAATTTGGCGTACAGTTGCTCATTTTTCAATAATTCCAAGATTAATCGTAGATGCTCTTCATGGTCCTCCTTGGTCGTAGAGTATATCAGTATGTCATCTACACTGATCACAAAAGTCTGCAGCACATCTTAAATCAGAAAATGTTAAATATGCGCCAAAGAAGATGGGTAGAGTTACTGAGCGATTATGAATGTGAGATCCGTTACCATCCTGGCAAGGCAAACGTAGTGGCCGATGCCCTGAGTAGAAAAGAACGAGAAAACCTCTTCGCGTTCGTGCTCTAAGGATGAGTGTGTACACTAGCCTCGTTGCTAAATTAAAGGAAGCACAAAGGGAAGCTTTCAATGAGAACAACCTGACGGGTGAGATGTTAACAGGCATGGAGAAGCGTTTGGAAATAGACAACGATGGACTATACAAATGCGAAGGAAGGACGTGGATACCGAGTCATGGCGGAATTAGGACTATAGTCTTGGACGAAGCTCACAAGTCTAGATATTCGATTCACCCGGGAAGTGATAAGATGTACCAGGACTTGAAGGCACTTTTCTGGTGGCCCAAACTAAAGAAATCTATCGCCGCCTATGTGAGCAAATGTTTGACATGTGCAATGGTAAAGGCCGAAAACCAAAAACCATCGGGAAGCTTACAGCAACCCGAAATCCCAAATGGAAATGGGATAACATCACAATGGATTTTGTCACGAAGTTACCAAGAACCACCCGTGGACACGACGCAATTTGGGTAATTGTGGATAGACTTACCAAGTCAGCCCACTTCTTACCGATCCGAGAAGATTATGACATGACGAGATTGGCTCGACTATACATAGATGAAATAGTAACCCGGCATGGAGTGCCACTATCGATTATCTCCGACCGTGATAGCCGTTTTACTTCCCGATTTTGGAAATCTCTCCAAAAAGCTTTGGGAACCCGACTTGACTTGAGCACGGCATATCATCCTCAAACAGATGGGCAAAGTGAAAGAACTATTCAGACCCTAGAAGACATGTTGAGAGCTTACGTGATTGACTTTGGTGGAAGCTGGGATCAGCACCTTCCCCTAGTGGAATTTTCCTATAATAATAGTTACCACACAAGCATAAAAGCTGCCCCGTATGAAGCCCTATACGGCAGGAAATGTCGGTCACCGTTGAGTTGGAATGAGATAGTGATAGCCAAGTGATGGGACCCGACATCGAAATGGAGACCACTGAGAAGATAGCAAAGATTAAGGAACGACTGAGAACAGCCAGAGACCGTCAAAAGAAGTATGCTGACAGGAGACGAAAACCCCTTAAATTTCAAGTGGGTGATAAAGTAATGTTGAAGGCCGAGCCATGGAAAGGAGCCATGAGATTTGGCAAGAAGGGCAAACTAAGCCCGAGATATATTGGACCATTTGAAATACTGACAAGAATTGGTCTAGTAGCATACCAGCTCAGACTACCCAAGAAGCTGAGCTACATACATAACACTTTTCATGTATCAAATTTGAAGAAGTGTCTGGTAGACAAAGCCTTAGAATTGCCATTGAAAGAAGCAAGAATAACTGACAAATTGAACTTCGTTGAGGAAACCCACAGAGATTACCGATCGACTGGTCCAAAAACTTAGGCGAAGTCGCATACCCAAGGTGAAAGTAAGATGGAACTCTAAACGAGGACCTGAATTTACATGGGAGCGGGAAGATGAGATGAGAAGGGAATATCCATACCTCTTCAAACCCAACCGTTCAGAGACTTAACAGAAAACAAAATTTCGGGATGAAATTTTCTAAACGGTGGGAGGATGTAACAACCCCCTCGACCTCAAGATGAGTCAAGGACTAATGCAAAATATCTAAGTGGATTTTCTTAGTCATGCGCCTGAATAGTACTCATGAGCCTGAACAGTGCTTATGTGCCTGGAAAAGTGCCCCGCGGCTAAGTCTTGGGCATTTCAATGGTTGTCTTGCGCCCAAACAGTTGTCTTACGCCCGCACAGTTGTCTTGCGCCCGCACAGTTGTCTTGCGACCGCACAGTGGTCATGCGCCCAAACAGTGCTAATGCGCCTAGATTTTTCCTTGTATATTTTCGCATATATTTAACTTTTGATCAGATTTCCATGATTGTAATACATCCGACATTGGTAATTAACCATGTACGGACTCGTATTTGTATAAGAAACTATCATTCGAATCATTATTAGAAGCAAGTAAAGTGTTTCAACACTTAAACGTATTCGGACAAATAAACCCATCCAAACCGCAGATAACAAACATAATAACAATAATAATAATAACAACAACAACAACAACAATAATAATAATAATAATAATAATAATAATAATAATAAATAAATATAATAATAATAATAATAATAATAATAATAATAATATAATAATAATAATAATAATAATAAGATACCAATACAACAAATAAAATAAAATTTCTGCATGGCCGCCCACTGAACCACCAATCACATGGATTCTGCGAAACCCCATAACCCACTTTCACACTCAACCATTTCTCTCTTTTCTATACATGCAAACCATCGCCATTTTTCTTTATCTCCATATTTCACTCTCTTTCTCTCGGATTTCCCTCTCAACCGAAACACACACACACACACATTATTCTCTTTTCTCTAGCAAGAGCAAGAAGTTCCAGGCTTCTTTTGAAGATCTTCTGCCCGTCCTAGCCCTCTAATCAGTATTTGGTAAGTATCAATGGACTCCCATTTACAAAATTATAATGTTTAAACCTCTATCTTACTACAAACACCATTCTCACTATTCTAACAGAAGATTTTCGGCCCTCACCTCATCTTCGTGGAGCTCAAACTTCATACGAGGTACCACTCTTGTAAACCCGCAAACCAAAGGGTCGATATACAAGGATTCTACCTTGCAAATCGTTATTTTATGTGTTCTAGCAACATTTTAACCGAATGTTTTTATAACTAAAGCATTAAATCTACCTAAAACAACAAAACTAACATACAAATATATTAGGTTTGAGGTTACAAATGATATAATGGTGATAAGGGTGAAAATATGATAGTTACTCAAGCTAAATGATGTAAACACCCGATTAGGACTATATTTATGTGAAATTGAGACTTAAGGATGAATTTCAGTAAGTTTAGGACTTGGAATACCTGGGAATATGAGTTTAAATATTTGGGAGAATTTAGTAAGGATATGGTATGACTATGATACACTAGTTCGGTGGCCCGAAATATGGAAATAACCAAAGAAACGAGCCATAATATGAACAACTTAGGATATAAGAATTTCTCAGGCCTTAAAATAATTATTTAGTAATAGGAATCAAATTTGGTGAATTTTCGAGATAATAGTTAATTTCTACGAATTTATTTAACAAAAGTAAGCGTAACCGATAACTAGAAACTCGTGTTTTAAACATCACCAAGTAGGATCTGAGTTTTTTGGATTCTAATAGACTCAAATAGGCTATAAAAATCTCAAGAAAATATTAGGGGTCAAAAATTGTAAAGAGACAAACTTTGGGGTAGAAAATGTAAATTTGGAAACTTGAGGGGCTAAAAGTGTAAATTCTGCATTTTAGTAAAATTTTAGCAACCTCATGACCAGAAACTAATATTGGGCTTATTCATGTGTTAATAAACTCATAAGGACCCGAAAACTTGATGTACACACGCTAGAACCTTAACTTTCCTAAAAAGGAAACTTTTAATGTAAACTTCTAAGAAACAAAGCCACGAGTGTCTTTAACTATCAAACAAAACTCAACTACACTTGCAACGATCTAAG